>JADDOH010023207.1:0-136917 GCA_016648135.1 Agrypnia vestita | reverse complement strand
TTAAGGTTAAAATCAAGAAGAAGAAGAAAGAAAGCGTTGCTGCCTAACCGGTCTGTAGCAGCATTCTTAAAAATCCATGCATATGTAAGCATCGACAAAGAGGCTTCACAGACAGTGGACTTTGTAAAATATTATTAGAAATGTAAAAATAATGTGCATAATAATATCGAACCATGAGTACTTTAGTGTATTAAGTGAAAAATGCAGTTTTGAGATATCGGCGTTAGATGTTATAAATTTCTTTATCAAATTGATTTTCAATTATTTGTTTTAGAATTTTTTGAATATTGCAAGGATTTGGATTGCCTCACATGCACCCATCGATAAACCTTATAGTTGCTTATAAGGTTTATCAATGGGTACAGCATAATATAACTATTTTATTATATTTTGATTGAGACAAGGTTTTATAAAAGAGATAAATCATTTAGACCTTCCGACAAATCTGGTGTTTTTAGTATATCTAAAAGTAGTGTTTTGCTTTCCTGAATGGGAACATTAATGAATGATCTTGCAATATCAAATGATACTAACTTTTCATTCAATATCTTTTAAGGTATTGACTACATGAAATTTTAATTGTATACTTTGTTTAAATACGTTGGAGTTATTTAATATTTTTGTAATGAATGAAGTTATTTTGAATGTTGGGGAATTGCATTACATTGGGATACTGCTGATCTGATGGGGCTGTTTCCTTTGTGAATTTTGAGAAAGCCGTATAATTTTGCGATCATTATTAACACTGTTTGCCTTTTTCCTTACAAATTAAATTTATGGAAGTTATTGTCCGATCGTCCCGATGAAGATATAATACAGTATCGAAATCATTAGACGTTTAAAAACAATATGTGTGGTTTTTAACGCTATAAGCATAAAAAATATTAAATCATTTGTTCTACTTTTTTAGTTTCAAACCGCTTGATCTTACTGACCGGTTATATTATTTGCAATGCATTGTAAATGATGTCTTATTGATATCTGTTCTTGTATACGCTTATTTAATTGAAAATAATTATTCTGAACATTGAAGTGTAAAATGACAATTGAAAAGAATACTTTTTTGTTGTGTATCCAGAATAATTATTATGTATGTGTAATGTATATGTATGTAAGAATCGTTGAAAATACTGTCAACCCATTAGAATGTACTCTGTTTATCATATCTTCACACTTTTGATCATTTAGATGATATTCCTAACCTTTTTTTATTATTTTAAAAATTTATTCTTTAAATAGGAAATATAATAATTTTATATTTCTTTATATATACAGCATTACATATAATTATTTAAAATTTTATTCTAACTAAAGTATCACATATTTTTTTAGTTTCCTCTTAAAGTTGTTATATTATTTACATCTCTAATGTCCCTGGTAGTTTTATGTATAGTTTCGTTGTAGTAGTAGTTTTATATATAGCACTGTGCATGATTAAAATTTGTGATTTTTTTTTAATGTAATCTTTTCATCTTCTCTTGTTTCATGTTTGTCATGTTTGTGTTTGTTTTTTCTTAATACTTCAAAGATGTTGTATCCATTATTAATTTTATACATAAGTAGAAATAGAATTAAATTTAATTATTTGTCTATTATTGGTAAATTTTCTAGCACCACTTTAATTCTTGTGTATTGATTTATTTTTAGTATAATTCTTTATGCTTTCTTTTCGAGTATTGTTATTTTTTCAATTCTTCTTCAACCCAGAAATAGTATACTGTCGCAGTAGTTGATGTGGGGGACAATTATTGCGTTATATAATATATTTTTGCTCAATTCTGTTTTGATCTCTTCTGATTCTTTCCAAGGGTGAAATTCATTTTGCTATTTTTTGTTACATATTTTGTGTTCAATGTAAAGTTTAGTTTATGATTTATAATTGCTCCCAAATATTTTACATCGAATTGGGTAGGAATTTATTGCAATGTTTTTTTTAAATCAATATTTGTTGAATTTTTCCAATGTATATTTGTACTTAAAACAATCATTCTGAATCTAAAAAATATATTATTTGAATGTTACATTTTTTATCACATCACTTAAATAATATTAGTAATAATATTAACAGGCAATGAAAATTGACTACCACATGAATACGAAGTGTAATCTTATTTTGTATAATCATCACAAATCATTGATTTCCTTTATCTATTAAAATGGTAGCTTGTGGTGTAAATTATTTACTGATCAATGTTACATTTTATTTTCTAAAATATTAATAATTACAAAATATATAATATTGAATTTTTATTTTCTTTGCGAGTTTTGGTATTTTAAAAAATATTAATTCTATGTTTTTGAATTGAATGAATTTTAAATATGAACATTGTTTTTAAAACAAAATCATCTATTTTAATCTGAAATTATGTTCATTATGTAAACATATTCCTTCTCTAAACATGAGATTTTTCTTTTACAGAGAGGTAGTGTGTAAAATTTAAAAAATATGCTGTAACAATATTGACGAATTTAAAAATAATTGTCAGTTTTCTTTGCCAATTCTTTTTCTGACTCTTATTATAGAATTAGTGGATAATACATTTTTAATTAAATGTACCATCTTTTATTGTTAAACCTTATTTTCATTTTCAGAAACAAACAGCCGTGTTCTGAAAATTGTAATATTGCTATTTCTGTATCTTGACAGTTATTTTATAACATTGTAATGCAGTTAATTTTGACATTTTAAGTTTGACAGATTTGAAATTAATGAATTCAATCAATCAGAAAGCTCTAAAACGTAAATAAACGAAAGTAAAATAAGTTATTCATAATATGTGAATAACTTAGCGTTTGTTTACGTTTTAGAGCTTATCTGATTATTTGAATTCGTTAATTTCAAACCTGTCAAACTTAAAACGTTAAAATTAACAGCATTATAATGTTATACAATAACTGTCAAGATACAGAAATAGCAATATTGCTATTTTCAGAATACGGTCTAAATATTCATTTAATTGAAATAAATAAATAAATAAAGAAAAAAAGGACAAATATATAAATAAATAATAATATCTCCCATAATCGCAAGATGTCACTTTGCAAATAACAGTTGCCATTCTATTTTGGTCTATATTCTGTGGTGTTATTTTTGTTTCTGTTGAAGTGCGTCTTTGACAGCAGGCTCGTGCTGGTTTTTAAAAAATACATTTCAACTTTATCATGGCCTTCTCCCTGTTTGTGCGTGGCGCGTCACTGAAGCTTAACGGTATTTTTAAGATTAAGTATTATTTTAATTCATCAAATGTATATTAATAATTTTAAATTACGTAACATAGGAATTTTCTGTTTACGACCGCCCATAAATTATCAAATTTATGTTGCAAACCAGCGTTGACCGATTCCTTCACTGGTACATTCCCACTAAATACACTTTCAAGGTCGCTCTCCCGTAAATACTCAAATTTCTTTAAACGTTTTGATTTTTTTTCATAACAATATTTTTAAAGAGAATTAATTCCTTATTATATTAATATTGTGAAAAACAAGTTAATGTTATTAACGATCTCTAATAAAATGTACGTATTTAATCTCCAGGCATCTTCCATTCATAAACAATTCATAAAATTGATTTAAATTATGATGTTATGAGAAAGGTCTCATTAGCCATATGTTTGGAAGTGAGGGATTTTATTTAATGAAATATCTCATAGTATTATAATTATTTTAAATATATTACTTATATGGGTACATGTATTTTAATAGTTCAAGCCGAAAGGAGACAAGATTTGTTTTTTTTTTTTTTTTGCCTTTTTGAGATGACTAATGAAATAAAAGGATTTTATTTATTTATAGGCGATTTGAGAAACTCAAAAGAGAACAACCCTTTGCAAAAGTATTAAATATTGTTTTCATAGAATTTTTTTTATGGTTATATACAAGCAGTGTGAAATTGGTTGACTCAGCATATCAAGTACCTATGACTTAGTGCTAATTGAACCTGGTCATGGTTGGATAATGTAGAATAGAAAATATTATGAGTTAATTACCTACAATAATATTTTCATTTTCATATAAATAAATTTCTAACACCACAAATATGCAAGATTTTAAGCACCATAGAAATTATATTAACATTTATTATTATAATTTTATTTACATTATATTATATTAACACATAACATAACACTGGCTGCATGTCGCTGCAATTATTATATTGAAATTAATGTTGTGTATGTATTGTATACATATGTACAATGCATATAAATTCAGTTTTATAGCCCTGCACCATAAGTTGCTGATTATTGATTAAACTACAAACCTAGTATGACACCGATGACTCAACACCGTTTCACAAAAATATTGGGAGCAGCATTCCATTAGAATATCTTAATTTTTGTATACATATTGCTTTAGCGATTGACTTCAATCAAGTTTGTTTTATTCTAATATGAAATGATGACTTTACTGATTGCATGAATTTTTGTAGGATGTTCTGGTAAATTGTTAAGTCAGAATGCAATACGCCTCAGTTCTTCAGCATTGCAAACTGCCTCAGCATTCAAGATGGCTCGGTCCCTTCATCCTGTTGCTGCCAATCTAATGGATAAATCAGCAGTTCAACCAGCACTGATGAAAATGGTAATAATAAAGTTGATTATTTAATGACTGAATAGAATAGAATTCCCATTTTTTTTACTTTGTATAACAAGTTACATTAAACTCATTGTTAACCGATATACATATTTTAAAGAAGTGCAATGAATTACAAATGAGATGACATTGAGCTAAATGTGTGTACATTTGTATAATAGTGGTGAGTGAGTGTAAGGGAGATAACAAGCTTGTGTAGCAATGAACTACAAATGAGACGACATTGAGCTAAAAGTGCATGTAAGGCATGAAATGGTTGTTCTCGTTTTCCTTGATATTATCACCCAGTGAACTGGAATGAATCACCAAATTATCCACTAATTGAAAGAAAAGTAAATATTTTCACAAAGAAAATCTGGAAATTATATTTGTTCATTAATCATTTTTAATTTAACAGGCGGTGTACTTATTTTGAAAAACATGAGGAATACCATATATCTGCATTTTCTGTGGACAGTACGTATTTGAAAAGACCGTTTATTGTCTGGTCTGTAGTTTTGCATACTTATTATGTACATGTATATTTTATTTTAAATGATACCTATTTTACATTTATAACAAATATTACACATATTTTAGAAGGGGGGCAGCTGAAGTGAAATTTTGATTTATGATAATGAAATTAAATAATCAAATTGTGAAAGTACAGTAAAGTGAATGTAAAAACACCCATATCATCACACTGTATTTTGAAAAGTGATGAAGCTAGAATTCTACACATTTGTGTTCTAAAATCACATTTTTGCTTCTTGCACATCCATACACTTAAAGAATGTTCATCAATTTTTATAGCTGAACATTACCCTCCTTTGTTCTTTTCGACTATGCCAGGTTTTGTGTGGTTGTTATGTGTCATTCACCCTTGCCTTATACATACATCTACTCAATAACTAATCATTCCATCCATTTGGTTTATTCATACGTCTCATATTTCAGTTGTTATTATTTCCCACTTTTCTTTAGGTGAAGGTGACCATTAAAGAAAATAGTATCATTCTCTGTCTGTCTTTGGACACAGCATACTACAAAACCTGCAAAAAAATTCAAATCTTCTCCGCAGTGCCAGAAATTATCAATCTTGGTGCATGCGCACTAAAGAAGTGCATGTAATATTTTAAAATGTAATATTGCATATCAAGTAATTTTGTGTAAATTATTGTAGAATTCTTATACTTGATAATATCAATGTGAATTTATAGGACATAATGTTTTGCAAATTTATTTATAAGTTAAATCTATTGGGGACTGCCCTCGATCTACTAAGGTAGAATGGCTTATTGTTCGTATTTGTTTTGTGCCATTGTCATTGTGTATTATAATAAATAGAATAAAAGTTTAATATGTTTCGTCGCCTGATGTGAGAAATCTCTTGCGTGTAAATTTTGGCAACATAAGGCCAAGAGAATGTCCATATAATGTCACCTTATTATTTTTACCATTTATGACTCCCCCTATTCATCATACCACATAATTTCTTATTTTTAAAATGATATATCAATAGCCATCATTTTTCATAAGATGTATGAAACAATAAGATCAATCAATTGTTCAAATAAAATTTTAAATACATGCATCATATTATTGCTGACTCGTTATTTATTCCCTACAGAATAAGATATTTAACACACAGGTGGATTTTTACACTGGGCGATAATATTATCTACTGTTTTGTATATATTTAAAATGGCCAAAAATAATGAAATAGGACTGGTTTAGTAGGTTTTATGTAATAACTTAACTGAAGAGACCTTCCGGTGCTGAAAAAGGCCAGTTTCCATGGATGAAATTTCTCGGAGATTCTACTACTGAGTGGCACGTAAAGAACAGTAAAGAGTTTAGTACTAAGCGATCATGCAAGTATTATAATAACACAACCAGTGCATATATACCTTTACTGACTCAGATATCAAAGTGTCATCGTGGTCATGGACTGATAGGTTCCTTGGATATAATTTGTAATAATAATATTATGCAATAACTCGGATATAACTTATCATGATTGTATATAATATTATTATAATTGTAGGATTACAGTACTTCTAAACCCATGCAGACTACAGGATCAACAACACTGTGGATTGTGGAGAAATTATTATCCGCAGCATTGGTCGCTATCGTTCCCCTGGCCATTGCGTTTCCTTCTAAGCCTTTTGATGTAGTGTTAGCTGTCAGTTTAGTGGCACATTCTTACTGGTAATCAAATCAAATATTTTGTTTTTTCTGAAAAAACTAGATTATAAATATATAAATTCAATATTAAACCACTAAGACGTGAAATGTAATTAACATCCCCCTTTTTCTCAGAATAACAAACAAAATGTCAATATATCTGTCAATCTTCAAAAATGACAATCAAATATAATAATTTAACTGTCTGCCTGTCTGTTTGTCCGTAACTTCGTGTAATGTCCGTAATTTCATTTGTGTTCACTGCTGAAAAGAGCCAAATAAATGACCGGAGATGGGGCTTGAACCCCGGGCCAGGAAACCCGAACCGGCCGCTTAATGCATGTTGCTACTGCCGTCTCTCCGTGGATTGTCAAAAAGATAATATAAATATATACTAGGGCTTAACAAAGACACAAACTAATGTTCCATCATTTTTTCCGGGTTGCAGCTAGTGTTGTGTAATGGTAGTAAAGACAAAATTATTAGGCTTTATTGTATTTTGACAGATTCAGCAGTTATCACTTCCGATTGGTAGTTCACCGTTGGCATACTTTACTGTCATACTTTTTCATAATAGACTCTTACCTATTCTAGTTAAAAAACAAACAAACAAAAAAAAGAATGAGATCTATTCTAGTTAACAAATACCATTGCAATATGTATGCAAAATAATTAAATTCATTTAATGCAGACCTTGAATATTATTATCAAATAAAATCTAACTAGTGTTTAATAATGATTATTAATTATGAAATAACATCTTGGGCAATATTTTTTTTATGAATGTGTAATATGTAAATCAATCTACTACATTTGGATGTATTGCAGTATGGTATTGTTACGGGGTTATAGTTGAGGGAGGCGAATGTAACACTAAAAACTTTGTAATAGAACATTGATTTTGCAATGCCTCGAGAATGTTCTACTAGTTTCTCCATATTTCTAGTAATTGTGAGAATAGTCCAGTTGATTCTAGATTCATGTGGACCGTTAGAGACTTCAATAAAGTGCAGTTAGACACTCACGACAGTATAATTTCATAGAGTAAAGAGTGGGATAGCAGGCACAGTTGCGCAACAGAGTATCAAACTATAATAACGATAATTACTTTTCAAATAATGACCGGCTAAAGATTTGGTAATAATGGTTTAGTTGATTTGCGCTCACTTGTAATGTCAACGTAATTGACAAATACTAAAATGTTTATCATTGTGGTGACCTTAAGGTGTCAAGTTTGATAAACGTGTTCTTATTCCAATAACACATATCTGTTAAATCATGTTATAGCTATTATATCATAGATATAATGCACTTCTTGCGAGAAAGAGTAAAGGTAATAACTATTACATATTACTTTTACTCTTTCTCATAGATTTAAAAAATGACAAAATCCTGAAGCGCAAAAATAATCTTTGTGTTTGGATCTATCAATCTTTACAGCTAAGGCCCGGTTGTTTCAAATTCGATCAAAGTAAGCGTAGAGTTTAAACTGAAATTTTACGTTCTCCACCAACCAGACGATCCGTTTTCGTAAAAATCTATGCTTTTATCGACCGCTTACTTTGATCGAACTTGAAACAACCGGGCCTAAGGCAGGTCCAAAGGTTATCTCTTATTGGGATCTACTTACTACATATTTATTATATGTCAATTTTGTTAAAGTTATTATATTATTTCCAGATCTGGGTTTGTTCTGATTTGAATGCTTAATTAAAAATTGGAGTTACATGTTATTACTTTTATTTTGATCAGAGAATGAAATAATTATCAGCCTTAAATGACTAATTGTGCTTCTTTTCTTTCAGGGGATTTGAAGCTATGGTGAAGGATTATGTGAGAGCAATCATTTTTGGAAGTCTTGTTCCAAAACTGGTTCATGGGCTCGTAGTCATTCTGATGATGCTGACGCTCGGTGGACTTTTCTATTTGATATTCGATGATATTGGTCTCGCAGAAACTATAAGGAGATTATGGACAATCAAACCAAAGAACCAAACTAATTAAATACAGAGGCTCGTATATGTCTGTGGTTTTATAACAAAAGTGAAATGTTACACTAGTAAAGCGTGCAATCATTTTTTTTCATGTTATAAATCGGAGAAATATTTTACTCTCGATTATCCGGAAAGCGGTTAAAAAAAATATGAAGAAAATCATTTCCTATTGGTGATAGAAGAATTTTATATAAATATACCATGTGAAACTCCTACAGGAGTAGTTGGATAGTAAAATTTTGCAGAATCTTCTCCCTTGTGACGAATGAAGACTGAATGATTGTTTGGGACCACACCGCGCTGTCACTCAGGTGCACATGTAGTGGATACATTGAAGCATGACTTTTAGGTTAGCATAAGTTTTTGATTTTTGTAAAATTGATTATTTGTACCCAAACAGAATAGATATAATATTATGATATGTTTATATATGAAAAAATGATAATAATTATGATACAAATATTACAAGATACATATTTTATTTTTATTTTTTTACCAAAATATATGTCTACATAAAAGTCATTCAATGAAGTCACTGCATGACCCTGCTGTCAATAAACTTCACATGTAAAAGACAAGTTTTTAAACAATTAAATATATGCTAACAGAAAGTCCCCAATCATATACAAATAATGTATTCTGTATGGTTCTAGACCATACAGAATATGGTCCATTCAGAAAGACTGAATTTACCTGATGTCTCATTTGTGTTATGGTATTTATAAAGAATATTATACCTGGGACTTTTGGTTGATTCGCATTCTGTTAAAGCCGATCCCGGAAAGTCGAGAGTATATTAATTTTTTCACCTGCATTCAATGTACAATGGAAGCTCTTAGCCATTTATGTACTGCCAAAAACAGTGCTTCACAAATCTTAAATATTTATTTTAGAGAATAATCGGTCTGAGTACTTAACAATAGTTAAATGTATGCAAATATGACCTTCAGCACGTTTTGCACACCATGTTCACTTTTGAATTATTTATTATTATTTGAACATTGTATGAAAGTCTGAAGGATATGGATTTAGTACATAGGTAACTATATTTTGCCAAAGTTGTTTTTGACATTTCAGATGCATTTCACTCCGGATGCTCATTACCATTTACTTACCTGACACGTCATTCTGTGTTATTTTTTTACAAAATTTATTTTTTCAAAAATGTGTTTTATCAACTTGGAAGAGATGCTGACACGTCGTATGGATGCATAATCGATCATTAATATTTATTTGTTACTGTAGTTGAATAATGTTACCAAAACTGTCAATGTGCAATAGTTGGCGATAAAGATAAATTATTTAAAATAAAAGTTGAAATAAAACAATATATGTTTTTATTTATAAAAATACTAAAAAATTAACAGAGATTAACACTCCTCTCAGTACACTTTCAGTGGACACTGACTAAAAATTGATACTCTTGTGCTTATTACAGTATTAATTGATATCACAGATTTATCTACCTATAAAATGTATTATTGAATTGAAATTATAACAAATTAAACACCTTTCATGCAGACTAGACTCATTAATCAGGCATTCAGCCAATATTAATGTCAAAAGATTACTATGAATTTTTCGACACAATTTCATCTTGATGCAAAGATAACACATAGAAAATCATGCTAAAAACCGATCAAAGCACAGAGTGTTGGAACACCTTAGTACATTATACAATAAATTCTTGCATTCATGAAGTATATGAAAAAAAAATATATTTGAGTGAAAATTGTGAAAAAAAATCTTAAAAAATATTCATATACACTATTTTTTGTAAGTTTTAACTTCTGTGAACATGATTTTTGTGAAATAATAAAAGGGCATCCCATTGTGCAGTGTGGAGTAAGATATGTGGTCTTCTTTCTCTCATATATTCCACTGTCTGCGCTGGCGTCCAATTGTTTTTCTTAAATTGAAAATAAACATCTGGGTATCAAAACTTGAATGAATACTTTCTTGTAGAATACGAGCGAGAATAATAGACAATAAACATATATTGAAATAGGCCGTTTCTAGTTTAGTTAATACAGGGTGTCTCATAGCTGGTAGCAAAAACCTTTGAGGGAGTCTCCTTCATTCAATTTTGAAAAGAAAATATTCTTTATACTTTGGGTGAAATGTCAACATTCATGGAGATGAGTGACATCAAAGTTTGCATTTTTTTTCAACATTTCTATACTATCTTTTATTAGGCCGCCATGATATTAATTTATATATAATATTAAAAATATTATATATAAATTAATAATAATAATAATAAAAAATAATAATAAAAATAAAAATAATTAATATACAAATTAAATTATAAATAACTATAGAATATTAAAAATTAATTTGCTTCCATACAAGCCAAGTAAAATAAGTGTAATAATCATAATAAAGTGAGAACCATGGCAGGCTTGAATGGTACACTATAAAAAGTGTTCTCTCTTGACTATTCTGTCAGTTAACATTCATCCACATCCCAGTGCGTTATTGTAAACAAAAAGAAATTGCTTCTTCAATAATAGTAAAATAACTTTGTGGTAATATTAATATATTTCTATTAATAAAAACAAAATACTTTTTATAAAATCACTGTTTGTTGAATAATCAATATGTTTCAGGGCCAATAGCCCCTTCATTGTACATTTATTTATGTTGTATCCTGATGAAGGGACCATGGGCCCTGAAACATTTTGATTATTAAATAATAAATAGTGGTTTTTAACAAGTGTTTTCTTTTTATTAATATAAAAAAATCAAATACAACAGATTTCCATGTGATTGGCTTGATGGTTGATTAAATGTATACCTGTTTATAGACTTTGAGATTCGAGAGGTCAAGATTCGATCCCTGCATTCAGCAGTCAAAAAGTTCAATCCTATTTTTATAATGCAAGATTCTTAAGACCATTTCTTTCCTTTTCCATACTTGTATTCTTATTACAGATTTTTAGAATAATATGTAGTAGGAATACGTACATCACTAATAAAAATATTGATGAATATTAACTTGTATACTTAGCTCTAAAATAAAGAACAGTGCCTTTATTGCATAAGAAAAATATAGTAATAATTACCATCATGAGGTAGCAGCCCACCAACGTTGCACTTCTGGTCCTGCCTGCCTTGCAATGCACATACACTGTGCCGTCATTGAAGTGTTTTTCTTTTGGATCAATGTCAATTCCATGTAATTTCGAGTCTTCTGGTAAAAACTTATTAATAAACTGTACACCTTTTAAGAGTTTTCCCTGATCTGGAGCTTCAAATATATCTGTTGTAGGGAGCTGGAGAAACTCCACACCGTGCTGCTTCCATAACTGAAAAATAATTATGAGTTGTTGATGTAAGTTATTTGAGCTGTGTGAAAAAGTTTTGCATCTATTTTGGTTTATACGGGGTGTATCGTAGCTAGCAGCAAAAACTTCAGGGGAGTTATTCAATTGTGAATAGAAAATATTTTTTAGACTTTGGGTGAAATGTCGACAGTTGCGGAGATAAGTGACATTGAAGTTAGTAACACAGAGAAATGGCAGATGATAAGTAAGTTAATTACTTAAATTTTACATACCTTTGCATCATTGGATAATATTTGTAGTTCATAAGATTCGTTCATTGAGACAACACCTTTAACAGATTCTTCTTGGGTTAGCTAAAAAAAAATGTTTTAAAATTATACCTCATATCAGTCTAGTGCTGATGAAAGGAGAAGTAAAGAAAACTCAACATCATCATTCCAATATACAGGACCAACCTGCCGTTGGTTATGCCTATATTGTATATTATCTCACTTGTTAATAATACATATTTACGAATTAAACATATGTTTGTAATGTAAATGTTATGTTATAAATAAATTAATTGAATTGAATCATTGCTATTGGCCTCTTGGCCTCCTCAAGAATTCTCCTATTACAGGTATTTTCTCTCTATTTCTGGATTTCTAAAACAAATATATTATCATTGTCTCTCCATCTTAGTTTTGGCCCTCCTATGTTCCTTTGCCCAGTTAGTCTTTCGTGCAGCAATAACTAGTGATTGCTGTTCCTCTCCAAATGACCCAAACACTGAAATCTTCCTATTTTGATAAGCTTGATTTAAGTTTTATGAAATTGATTTTACATATTTTTCTATATCACAGTACTTAATTTATTTCAGAGTTTAGTCAATCGAGATGAAAGCTGTTTTATCCAAATTGAATCACAATCATCGGTTTTCAATGATTTACTCTAGTGAGTGCGTCCTAGGATGTCCAAGGGACTATATGCAGTAATGGCCGATCCAGTTTTTATTATAAAATCAAATAAAACCAGTCCAATGCCTTCATTCTCGTGCAATATTCACGATGTTCCATTTGTCTGTTGTGTCTATGATTGTGATTTTATATAAATATTATGCAATAAAACCTTGGATTGCGAATAGCTCGGTCTACAATCTACAATGGATCTGCATCAGCGACAGCAAGATGTTATAGAGATCTTATCTGTGGAGTAGGACAAAAAAGAGGAAGACTCCCTAACTTCAAACGAGATTAGGGAGAAGTGGAAAAAATGAAAATTTGTAGAAAAGCATCACCCGAATAAATATTACTGTAGCAGTGCAAATAATGAATCTGCTTAATGACAAAGTAGGTAGAATGTACATTTCTTTGTGTGAAATCCTCAGAAGTTCAGAAGGCAAAAGATATAAAAAAGCAAGAGTCATTGGATAGGCTCCTAGTTAAAGTTGCACAAAAAAAAAAATTCTTATAAGCTAACAGATAACAGTGATTCTGTTGGTGACAGTGAAGGCATCCTACACAATCAAAAATATAAAGGTATTTTCTATCAACCATTTTGAGTTGTGGAATAAATCATCAGTTTTTTTTGTCTTATTTTTTATGGGGAAAATAATTTGATATACGAGTGCTTTGGATTAACCTTTCACTGCTGACAAAATGTGCCAAATTATTGATATAATTGATAGATCAATTTGAACTGACCGAGAGTGACAAATCGCCTTGTGCTGAGTCTAGAAACGACTGAAAACTACAGGGCTCCATGCGTTTAAGTTAAAATAGAAAAGGCAGGCCAACGCATAGAGCGGTGTGCGCATACCGATCGTATTAAACAATGCGTGTTGCACAGTGTCAGCAATGAACGGGTTAAAAATACGTTTCCGCAACAAATTATTCTCGTAATTCGATCACAATCTGCAAAAATACTCTTTAAAATATTTTTTAAAATGCATTATTTCAAAGAACATGTTTGCCTATTTATTACTGAAAAAAGTGATCTTGAGAAAACAAAGTATTAAAAACAGTCTAAATACCTACAGAAACATATGTATTTTTGGGGACTAACATTTGATACTTCTAATAAAGCTCTCGACGGAGACCTGAAAACTTCATATTGATATAACTAATAACAATATTCTATTGACAAAACTTATAATAATATTAAATATAATTCTCCAATTAAGATTAAAACACTGAAAATAACAAGGCAAACTCATTAAATTATAAAATATATAGAATCCCAATACCTGTTCCGTCATTCCTCTAAATGGTAATGCTCCCAAAATTACAGATTCATCCATTCGATCATACCATCTTCTACTAGTCATTTTTTCCATAAACACATTGTAAAGAAGTGTTGGATAAAATGTGACACGAGCGAACATTGGTGCAACCTGTTTTTGATAACAGAAATTCAATATAATACATATATCTCTTTAGAAAAGGAAAAAAATATTGAACGTGACTATTCAATGTTCCTATTCGATTTTCTAACGTACCATGGCGAAAGTGTGTAAGTATGTCAAAACAGGCTTTTTCCAAATAAGTTCCAGTGGAGGGGTAATTGACACTTCACCACTTGACATTGACAATGCACGTCGTGTTTTAAAATTTAAATGACCGATGAGTTTAAAATGTATTCAGCTATGTAGCAACAGAGATAAGCGAGGTCAAGCGAGGTTCATATAATAAAACCATAGACGTACTATAAATATAGACTAGTTACAAACCAAAATATGTGCTATAGTCCGTCCAACTTATCTGGAGAATAAAGGAGGGCGTCCCAATCGTTGTGGTGCTGCCCATAGTCTAAAAATTATCTCATTTTTAGGGAATTTTTTGCAAATTCGTTTTTTCTTAAACAATTTATTAAGCAGTATACGACACGATAAAAAACAAAAAATGTAAACTAATGTACAAATAAATTCATCAAAATATACATTCGCAAAATACACGTCACCAAATGGCGTTTTTTCAAAATCAAAGAAAAATACAATTTTCAGAAAAATAAAACCAAACAATAATTCCTTTTAGGCCGGCGCCACATTCCGCAGATATTCCGCCGCGTCTTTTCCGTTGCGCCAAATCGGCAAAGCAAATAGATCGACCGATCATCCGCGTAGTGTGTTTAATAAGCGCATATTGTATGGAAAGAAATATAGCGATGTTCCGCGACAGAAGAGACGCGGCGGAAGATCCGCGCAGTGTGGCGCCGGTTTTATTCGGTGTCTCATACCTAATGATCTGACCTCCATGTTTAACTCAGTAACACCTAAGGATATCAATCGGTTTAGGGCCGTTGTATCAACTTGGTTTATAGTAATGTTTCGTTCAAAGCATAGATATT
Source organism: Agrypnia vestita (assembly GCA_016648135.1). Taxonomy (NCBI): domain Eukaryota; kingdom Metazoa; phylum Arthropoda; class Insecta; order Trichoptera; family Phryganeidae; genus Agrypnia; species Agrypnia vestita. Next base: position 121,550 of record JADDOH010023207.1, on the reverse strand, counting down.
TTGCGTTTTCCACCGATCAAACAACTCACTCTCGTAAAAATCTATGCTTTAAATGAACTATTGCTACAAAGTTGATGCAACCAGTCTTTAATGTGCATAAACAAAAAAGTTTATTTTTGAAAAAAGATGTTTATACAAATGAACTCGTTAATGAATTTTGTAATAAAAAGTATAAATAATAAAAATTCTATGCAAAAAATTATCGAATAAAATATGTTCTAAAACTTTTCTCATCTTACGGCTTCTAATTCAATTTTTCCACTTATCCTTTTTCTTTTTTTTCCGGGTGTAGATATTTTAATGCCCATTTCCACGGCCGCTTTACCTTCTTTAACTATTTTGTAAATTGCCAATTGAGAAATACCCGAAGAAATTGTATAATAGTAAAATAAAAAACTAAGTATGGGAAAATCATTATAACTGCATGGCAGCACTAACCTGAAACGGTGGCAATACTGGGCAATACATCTTTGAACAAAATTAAACGGTATTATTGGAGCTTTTAGACGTTGTTCCTCTTCAAAAAACGTGTGCATTTTCAAGATTATTTCCCGAACACCGCTTTTAATGGTTTTTGGCATGGTGACAGTCTAAAATTTTCTTAAAAAACTATCGAAACAGTCGTGAAACCCTCTGTAAACAAAGTCTGTCAAAGGTCTGTCAGCTGTAGATAATCCAATATGGCGTCGTTAGTTCCAAATTTGGCCATTCTTCAGATAAGTTAGACGGACTATATCTGGAGAATAAAGGAGGGCGTCCCAATCGTTGTGGTACTGCCCGTAGTCTAAAAATTATCTCATTTGTAGGGAATTTTATGCAAATTCGTTTTTTCTTAAACAAGTTATTAAGCAGTATAAGACACGATAAAAAACAAAAAATGTAAACTAACGTACAAATAAATTTATCAAAATATACATCCGTAAAATACACAACATCACAAAATGGCGTTTTTTTCAAAATCAAAGAAAAATACAATTTTCAGGAAAAAAAACAAACAATAATAATTCTTTTAGGCCGGCGCCACATTATGCAGATCTTCTGCCGCATTTTTTTCCGTTGCGCCAAATCGGCAAAGCAAATAGATCGACCGATCATCCGCGTAGTGTGTTTAATAAGCGCATATTGTATGGAAAGAAATGTAGCGATGTTCCACGACAGAAGAGACGCGGCGGAAGATCCGCGCAGTGTGGCGCCGGTTTTATTCGGTGTCTCATACCTAATGATCATGACCACCATGTTTAACTCAGTAACACCTAAGGATATCAATCGGTTTAGGGCCGTTGTATCAACTTGGTTTATAATCTTTCGTTCAAAGTATAGATATTTTGCATTTTCCACCGATCAAACAACTCGCTCTCGTAAGAATCTATGAACTATTGCTATAAAGGAAGTTGATGCAACCAGTCTTTAATGTGCATAAATAAAAAAGTTTATTTTTGAAAAAAGATGTTTATACAAATGAACTCGTTAATGAATTATGTAATAAAAAGTATAAATAATAAAAATTCTATGTAAAAAATTATCGAATAAAATATGTTCTAAAACTTTTCTCATCTTACGGCTTCTAATTCAATTTTTCCACTTATCCTTGTTCTTTTTTTCCGGGTGTAGATATTTTAATGCCCATTTCCACGGCCACTTTACCTTCTTTAACTATTTTGTAAATTGCCGATTCAGAAATACCTGAAGAAATTGTATAATAGTAAAATAAAAAACTAAGTATGGGAAAATCATTTTAACTGCATGGCAGCACTAACCTGAAGTGGCGGCAATAAGTCTATGAACAAAATCAAACGGTATAATTGGGGCTTTTAGACGTTGTTCCTCTTCAAAAAACGTGTGCATTTTCAAGATTATTTCAACACCGCTTTTAATGGTTTTTGGCATGGTGACAATCTAAAATTTTCTTAAAAAACTATCGAAACAGTCGTGAACCCCTCTGTAAACAAAGTCTGTCAAAGGTCTGTCAGCTGTAGATAATCCAATATGGCGTCGTTAGTTCCAAATTTGGCCATTCTTCAGATAAGTTAGACGGACTATACCGGAATATGACGCGAACCAAGTTATTAATTTTGTCCTAGGGCAATACCGAGATCGAAGCGCCCATGGCTTCAAAAATTACGCGCCATGTGGTCACAGTCGGAACAGCCCCGGCATGTTCTTTTGTCCGAGGACGAAATATGTGACCTATTGTTTAAAAAAATAACATTGCGACAGACGATCGCCCTTAGGATAGCCCACCATAAAAATAATACGAAACAATGAAATTAGAAAGTTAGGGATGCCGAGGGCATTGGACATCGCCGAAGACATTAAGAGTGCACGGCCTTTTGTTAGGATGAACAATACGTTCGCACCCTTTTGTTCTGAGGAAACATCTCGGAAGGGTAAAAACGGGAAACCTTTTTTTTGCAGCGGGACGTATATCTCTAACCCCGTATTAAACAATGGAAAGAACATCTTGGCCAAATGTTAACACGTAGAACAATAGTTTAGAAAGCTGCGTTTTGTTAGAGACGTCGCCAATTGTTTTGAAAGACATTTTCTTAGAAAAGCAAGATAATAATTCCGAAAGTCGTCGCAGAAAGCTTGCTATTGTCCTCGACAGACAATAGAGATGTTTTAGAAAGCGCTGAAAGACTGGTTCCACACGTGGCCTCGGCGATACTCCCCGCGAAATGTATGATCGTATAAATTATATGAAAGTATTATGATTATTATATGGGCTGCCGACACAAGGGCGCGAGGATTCCGCAACGCACGACCAGGCGGTCATTATCAATAAAGATAACAGGGGTCAATCAATTAAGAAGGTAGACATACCTACCAATAAGATAAGCGCTAATTGTGGATAATATTGTAACGCGGATAACGGGTGTTTGCATATATTCCAGAATAATCGATCGCACTAATAGACGGCACTGGTAATAGATATTGTAACTTCTAAAACAACGACCGGCGTAGCCTCCGTAATCTGAACTAAAAAGTTGAGGCAAAGTGGTAATTAATAATATTAATGTATTTCACCCGATTTCTTTCCGGTGTAATGTGTACCTAATTAATGATAGCAACCGATACATTTAATTTAAGTAATGTAATGATAATTTAAATAGCCCATGCCATCTCTGCCGGTGGATGTTACTCGTTTTATACGTAATTTTCTCATTTATTTTGTATTCTATTGTTAAGTACTGAAATGAATGGGACATTGCAATTCGAAATAATAACGAAGTCATCCCGAATTAATCTAACTTGTAGCAAATAATAAAAAATGTATTGATCGTAATAAAAGGAAAAAATTTGATTGTATTATTGCCGACAATGGTATGTTCAATGTAGGTGAAATTAAATTGATTATGCGTATAGTTTTTTTTTACTGTGCTTTTTAAACTGTTAATGTAATATAAGGGGATTGCCCCGCTCGTTGTTAGTTTGAGCGACTACTAGAAATAATGTTAATTCATTAGTTTATATTATTTATTAAGGAGAGCGTTAATCTATCAGAGATTATGCAAGCTCTCGATTATGATTTTCCTAATGTTTGATATTGACAACCCAATGTAATAGAACATTATCTCGTGAAAAGATGTAACGATTATGGATATCCAGGTAACACAGTTGACGAGATATAAGATTTCAATTTTTTAGTCTTTTGAAATCTGTCTGCAGAATGAATTTTAAAAACATATTTTTATACTAATTGTAATATTTGATTTGTAGTGGATTGTTTGTTGTGTTGTTCTCAAAATACGTATCATTCGATATGCCTCGTTTAATATCAAGCGACTGCTTGTGGTTTTTGTAATAGTACGAATTCCTTTCAAGACATAAAGACATGATAGGAAAGGAAAGACGAAAATGTGCATATGGGATTGAAACAAAATAGTTTAATTATTGCAAATAAGTAAATGCCGTGTTAGAAAAATTGTAAGTACCGATGCATTAGGTTATAAGTACATATGAAATTGTATCCGAAGGATGCAAACATGTTGGGACGTGAATTTTTGCATCGCCTATAATTTTAATTCACGCCCACCTCTCTGTCACTACCTGGACAATTATAATTTATATGTATCCTTTTTTTTATACACTAGGGGCATTTGGCTTTAAATTTTATATTTCTAGTAATAGGTGTACATAGGTAACGAAGACAAAGTCACCGAACTATTATAAGTGAAGTATACAGAACATTAACAGTAGGGGACCCGCTGGAAGCATGTACCCCGTGTAAATAAGTTTTTATGTTAATTGATTCACTAAGAAATGCCACATATCGACAATTATGTTTGGTCCAACTAAGAAGTATGATGGCTTGTTTTAAGCTAAAATTAAAAATAAAACCAAGTATCAAGTAAATTTTGTCATTGTTAAAAAAAAATTTTAAAGAAAGGAAGAGAATATGCGTAGTGGTAAATTTTAAATACCGTTCTGTTTATTCAAAAAAAAAGAAATAATAGTAACTTGGTGGATGTGTCGGAGAGGAAAATCAATGTTAATGATAAGGATTGACCTGTAATGATGTAATGTATAAATAACGTTAAATATTGGGAGGCCTACTGTAAGAATCAAAATGATAACTTAATAATAAGATTGATATTATAATGCATACTTAAGGAATTTTACTGTGGTCTAATGAAACTATGTTCAATCCCATGTAATTAGTCAATAATAACTGGTCGATAAAAATATGTTTATCTGGCGTGTCGATTTATTTAAGGATGTATATGTAAGCAATTTTGTTTTTTGGGTAATAAGTGTTGATGCGAATTTGTGTTTGCCAATTTGTACTGTAGTATTTCCCTTAAGTTTAATTCATTTTTTTCAATGTCTTTTTCGTGTAAGTAAAAGTGAGATAGAAATGGTGACGGGGTAGTAGGTATGAAACAGTGATAACGAAGCGCTCGCGAGAATTGACAAACAGTTTAGGCCTATACAAACCACTGGGGCTGCGGCTGCGGCGCAGCGAGTGAGAAAACAATGGTGGGCTGGCCGGCAACAGAGAAGAGACCCACGACCAATAGCATCAGTCGGGATCAGGGATGAACAAAGGGAACCAATGGACGACGAGGGTGGACCCGGAGCGGCCCAATCGGAAGGCAGGCACCACCACCCTAGCCAGAGAAAGCTAAGGGACGCCCCCCCTACTACCGCCGACCACGCCTCAGGTCAGCGAAAGGTGTATATAAGGCGGAACCGGCCGCTGAGACGGCAGTTGAGTTGAGAGTTGAGAGTTGAAAGTTGAAGTGGGAGTCGGAGACACCAGGAACTCTAGCCTGACCCTTAATCCCGGTCCGGCCGAACACCCTGGTGGCTTTCGAAGGAAACGAGGCTGGGCAGCAGTATCCGCCGCGCCAGCACCGCGACGTCCGAACTAGAACGCGACTCAAGTGTCGAGTCAAACCGCCGCGACGCCCAGTGTATAGTCCGTCCAACTTATCTGGAGAATAAAGGAGGGCGTCCCAATCGTCGTGGTACTGCCCATAGTGTAAAAATTATCTAATTTGTAGGGAATTTTATGCAAATTCGTTTTTTCTTAAAGAAGTTTTTAAGCAGTATACGACACGATAAAAAACAAAAAATGTAAACTAACGTACAAATAAATTTATCAAAATATACATTCGTAAAATACACAACTACAAAAATACCATTTTCAGGAAAAAAAAACAAACAATAATAATTCTTTTAGGCTGGCGCCACATTACGCAGATCTTCCGCCGCGTTTTTTCCGTTGCGCCAAATCGGCAAAGCAAATAGATCGACCGATCATCCGCGTAGTGTGTTTAATAAGCGCATATTGTATGGAAAGAAATGTAGCGATGTTCCACGACAGAAGAGACGCGGCGGAAAATCCGCGCAGTGTGGCGCCGGTTTTATTCGGTGTCTCATACCTAATGATCATGACCACCATGTTTAACTCAGTAACACCTAAGGATATCAATCGGTTTAGGGCCGTTGTATCAACTTGGTTTATAGTAATCTTTCGTTCAAAGCATAGATATTTTGCATTTTCCACCGATCAAACAACTCGCTCTCGTAAAAATCTATGCTTTAAATGAACTATTGCTATAAAGTAAGTTGATGCAACCAGTCTTTAATGTGCATAAATAAAAAAGTTTATTTTTGAAAAAAGATGTTTATACAAATGAACTCGTTAATGAATTATGTAATAAAAAGTATAAATAATAAAAATTCTATGTAAAAAATTATCGAATAAAATATGTTCTAAAACTTTTCTCATCTTACGGCTTCTAATTCAATTTTTCCACTTATCCTTGTTCTTTTTTTCCGGGTGTAGATATTTTAATGCCCATTTCCACGGTCACTTTACCTTCTTTAACTATTTTGTAAATTGCCGATTCAGAAATACCTGAAGAAATTGTATAATAGTAAAATAAAAAACTAAGTATGGGAAAATCATTATAATTGCATGGCAGCATTAACCTGAAGTGGCGGCAATAAGTCTATGAACAAAATCAAACGGTATAATTGGGGCTTTTAGACGTTGTTCCTCTTCAAAAAACGTGTGCATATTCAAGATTATTTCCCGAACACCGCTTTTAATGGTTTTTGGCATGGTGACAATCTAAAATGTTCTTAAAAAACTATCGAAACAGTCGTGAACCTCTCTGTAAACAAAGTCTGTCAAAGGTCTGTCAGCTGTAGATAATCCAATATGGCGTCGTTAGTTCCAAATTTGGCCATTCTTCAGATAAGTTAGACGGACTATACCCGTTGACGAGGAACCGACGTCTGAGTGCACCGCCGAATGTACAAGAACGACGCCGACACCGCAGCCGCTGACGAAACCTGTATAGCCAGAGGAGGACCACGACGACGCAGCCCACCCAGAGAAGCATGAAAAAGAAGACAACCACCGGGCTCTCCGTAACAGGTTTTCACCGCCAAAGACATTGTTGTTTTTTTTTGTTTACTTCGCTCACCGATTCTACTGCAAGTGCTACGACACAGAACTGTTCATTTCCTTGCGAACTTTAGGTTACGTTCACTGTTATTCCACCTTTTTTGCACCACCCATGTTGAATATTTTCTTTCTTAGGCTAAGGATCTTTGTACAATTAATGTTCTCCTTTCGTATAAATTGCCACTTTTCTCAATATAGTAACTTTTAAACTTGTTTTGATTTTTTTTTATATCCCTTCATCCGCCTTGGAATATCAGTGTCAGTCACCTGACGTTTTGATTGTACCTAGGGGAGGGCGTAACCGCGGCCATGCGTAGATCTGAGATCTCCCGGCCGGTTTATCACGCAGTGATTTTATATAGCCTCAGACCCCACCCCCTACTAAGGTAGATCAAACTATCACACGGAATTACTATGAACATAGACGGACATTGCGGGAGTTGGTCTAGGGGTGTCCAAAATGTATAAATGTCCGCGCAATATTAACTACTGCATACGATCAATGTGCAATGAAGAATATTATTAATAAAAACAGCGGCATAGAAATGTTCGTTTCCAATACGTTTTTTTTTTTTGCTTTTCTCTTTTGGATTTCGAAGAAAGAAAGAAATAAATTATTAGTGTCCTAAAATTAAAAATCAAATACAAAAACAATTTATTTAACATTTTAGCAATTTACAGAACTTTTCATTAATATTACCACGATTATATATTTAAAGAAATATTTTGTGACTGCTCTCATATTTCAAAAGATCTTCAACTTGTTCAGAAATATACCTTTTACTTTTTAATTAATTAATATTTTTTTCAGTGTTCTAACAATTGTAGAAATCCTTTTATATTTATTTATTTCAGAAATTATTTTTTTTCTTAAATTTGTTTTTCTGGGTGTTCACTTTTTAATTAATCAATAATTTTTTTCAGTGTTCTAACAATTGTAGAAATCCTTTTACATTTATTTATTTCAGAAATTAATTTTTTTCTTAAATTTGTTTTTCTGGGTGTTTCACGTATATCCATTGTTTGTATTTCACATAATATGTTCATTGATTCTTGCTCTGGTAGTGGCGCGAGCGATTCCTCAACTTGTTTATTTACATCACAATACTGAAAAAGAAACACATTAAAATACTTTTCTCATATAACTTTAGGGAAGGTTCGTGGTCGATCGAATGAAGGAGTGATTTATAGTAAATGTTTATTTCTTCCCGGAGATATGTCCCGGAAGCAAGTTAAAATGTACAAGTAAGAAATACAAATGATGAACAAAGGAATATATGTTTTGACGCAGCCCTGCTCGATGTTATGGCAGAGGCCCAACCGGTGTGGTGTCACCATGTCCCTAGCTCGACTCGTTTGTTTATATCGCGGAGATTTTTATTGTGTTAATATAAACAAAACTCTGGGTCGAGCCATAGGTACATGACATAGGGTTGGACAGGTACCGCTACATAACTATCAAAAGCGAACATACAGATCGTCCTCTTTGTGATATAAAGTAAGTTCTGACTTTCAGGGTGGGCGGCATACCACATCGCTAAATTCAAGATGTACATTTCTCTCATCTAGTGTTCGAAAAAGCATGCAATTATATAAACAGCAAAACAACAAATAATTTAACTTACAATTTGAATTGATGAGTATGAGTGCTCCAGATATGGATTTAAGGATCTCTAAAAATAATTGTATAAAGTGAACAAAATATTTAAAGCACTTTTAATACAAAAATATAAAAAATAAATATTTTTTAAAATACATATTCATTAGGAAAATTTTGATCAAAAAATAAATTTTTACCTGCAAACCTAAACACAATGAAGGAATGGCGTATTTCGTCACTAGTGTATTTTTTTATTTATTTATTTAAAAAATCCTTGTTTACAAATAAAGATACTTAATACTAATTTAACAATAAAACATAAGATAAATTACACATTTTTTTTTGTTTCGTTTAATTTGTGGATTATGCCACTCTACTAGGCTACGCCTGTCTCAGAGTGGCGTTATAGAACACAATTATAATATTTTTTCGAGTTCGTCAGTAGTACTTATTTTCATACAGTAGTTATTATGTATCTACAGAGTATCAAGTGGAATGTTAGTGAAAGTTGAGTTAGTCATAAGTCCAAGTGTAAATATGTGTAGAATAATTGTTTCATGTAAAAAGGGTTAAAGTTTTGTTTAAGATTATTTTTTATTTTCCTTAATTAATTAATTAATTTATATAGGTATATATTTTTATTTGAAGACATTATTATGCAATTACAGTAAGTAAATTTTCAGTTGCTGTTCTATGTTTACCAGATTTATCTAAAAATTTATCTTTAAAATGTTGGGAGCAGACAACCGCGTATTTTGACGGCTTCCAATTAGATCGTTTGATGATCGTCTAGCCATATTTGTTATCGCTTTTTTGGGAAACTGAAATTGAAAAAATATTAATATAATACACAACCCTGTTTCCTATTTGTATCTCTTTTACACGTATGCTGCGCTATGAGAAGGAAAGAGAAAATTCCATCGACTATCAACGTAGAAAATACTGAATTCTCCGTACTCCGATCTTGGTTTGAATTTCTCCATAAATTATTGAAATAAAACTTACCTATGAAAGGTTATATCGCTCCGGCACATAGAGGGTACAAAAGTTGTCGCGCAGATCTAGGCTCCGGCATACGACCAGTTAAAGTACCTATCCAGTAATAATGAGTAGCCAAAGATTCATAATGTATCACCTATATCCTCTTTTCTATGCCTCCAGTTAAGTTTTGTCTGTGATTTATTTATTTCAAAGAATAGAGAGATATTTATTTTATGTCAGACAGTAAAAACAGTTCTCTATTCTGTGCAAACAGTCAAATGATGGTCAAATAATTAATGGTAGAATGGATTCAAATCAGTTAAATGAAACTGAACTAAGCTATGCACGCCACATTATTGATATGCAGTTATGAAATAATGAGATTTTATAATAAATAATAGTGAACGTGCCATCATCATGAATGAACAATCAAAATCAAAATCTAGTACTACGGGAACTCAACCCGCGAATTTACAGTGCAAGGATTTACATGATTATTTAAAAACAAGGACTCCTCAGATGTTGGATACGCTTTATAGCTATCCGACAATCTGTTTAGCAGTATACCGGCGAGTATTTCTTGTTTATATATTTAATTTCATACATTTAAACTTGGATTCCATAGGTTGTCTGTTTTCGCTTGTAATATTTATCCGAATTACCTTTTAAAGATGCTTCCTGAAATTTAATTATTTGCCCGATGCTCTCGGTTATTATTCTGCATGTCTTTATTTATCTTAAATAAAATGTCCATTGACATGTCAGTCAGCACTACCTATTCAAACTGCGTTGCTGGGTATGATGTAATGTTTTTCTATAAATGTTGGTATTTCTAAAAGTTGTGTAACTCTTTAATATATTATTAATTTTTAAGTTATTAAGTACTGTTGAAGAATATTAAATTTATTTATACAGCAGATACATTACAATAATTTTTGTAAAATAAATTATACCTATGTTATTACATTATAAACATTCCATTATACCCCCCATAATATGAGCCAATAGCTTGAGTTTATGGGAGGAGTATTTACAAACCAAATTAGAAGTAGAAGTTTTTATTAAATGTAAACCATTTAGAAGTAGTAGTTTTTATTATACAGAAACTGTTGATACACACTTGCTTTATTCTTGAAATTTGTTTTGCGATAGCAATGTATTGTATCATTTAACTCCCAAGTATGTATAGTGATGTTGTGCCATGGTGGCTCTTAAAGATGGTATTTTTATTTGCCTCTTTGTTTTTTTTTTTTTAACTGTAAATGGTTACGGATATTTTATACGAACCATATATTTTCCGAGAAACGATTCTCGACGTTTCGTTGAATTCGTATTCATATTATTTAAATTTATGTACATCAGGAGGACGACCTGTAACTTTTTAGCACATTTAAATGGCCAACATCCACATATCAAATTCACCAAGGAGTTTGAAAAAGATGAAAAATTAGCATTCTTAGACGTTCAAGTGCAACGAAGAGAGGATGGCAGTTTGGGACACACTGTATATAGAAAACCGACACACACTAACAGGCACCTACACAAAACCTCGCATCACCATCCAGCGCAACTGAGGTCAGTCCCCACATCACTAATAACACGAGCTAACAGAATTTGCGACAAAGAAAACATTGCCTCGGAAAGAAAAGCAGTGCAGGATGCACTCATAACAAATGGATACTCTTCGAACGTACGAACATCACGAAAAAGATCTAGTATAAGCAATGTCCCAAGAAATAAAGCTTACTTACCTTACATCAGAGGTCTCACTGACAAAATCAGCCGGGTCTTGCTGAAATTAAATTTAAAAACAATTTTCAGCCCCCATAGTTCGATCTCACGTATGTTGGGTAGTGTGAAAGATAACACACCGTTCTAGTCTCCAGGTGTATACAGAGTCATGCGATTGTGGCGCATTCTACATAGGACAAACCGAACGCAATATCGCTATATGTTTGAAGGAACATATTGGAGCAATTAAAAACAACAACTCCAATATATTAGCAATCTGCCAAAATGCATCCAAAGAGAATCTCTGTCACTTCATTAGATTTGACAAGACAAAAATCTTATTAACAGAACCGCACCTTATACCCAGATTAGTGAGGGAATCCATTGAAATATACAAACATCCCAATTTCAATATAGATGACAGTTACAAACTATCAAGTGTTTGGCCCCCTTTCTTACCACTTTGATTCTACCTTTGAGAGATGTCGCAGAAAAGCCCACCAACGTAACCAGTACATATTGCACACTGGCGACTTCTATCGTAGAAGAAGTGAACACTCCACAACAAAGCGCATATAATTTACGCCCCCGGAAGCATTAATCAGTCTGCCCTGTGCCTCCGCCGGTACAGGTCATCCTGATGACGTCGAATATGAATTCAACGAAACGTCGAGAATGATTTCTCGGAAAAACATGCGGTTCGTTTAAAATATCTGTAACCATTCGCAGTTAAAAATGTCTAACGACTGTAATACCAACCTTAACTCTTTAATGCCTCATTGTTCTTTATCTGTAACTTTTATAGTCTAAAGGAATAAGGAATTTAAAAACCAAAAAAATCTTTATAAGTTTGGCATAGGGCGCTAGTTTTGTATAATTTAGTAAGAGATTTTAAATTTAAAAGAATATAATGAGAAAGGTAATATATTTATTGCCCCTCAAAATGCCTTTGGAGAGTTTAAAAAGCTCTAAATGTGAATGTTTCACAATTTTTTTTGTAAAAAATTCACATTTAGAGCTTTTGTTAATACTTTTTTAATTTTTACCAGTTTTCTTGATACTCAACTTTGCCTTGCAATCAGGGTAGTAATCCCTACAGGTACTGAATTTTTACAGCAATCATTTACGGTCTTTAATTTATATTAACAGGGATCTCCTGGAGTTAGCTCGCCATTACGTGATCAGACTCCTGTTTGTGGAGCAGCCAGTACCTCAAGCCGTGGTCGCATCGTGGGCTTCGCAAGCTTATTCCAAGTATGCTGTTAATATTATTGTATGGACTACAGCATGTTATTCATGTGGACTACATTATGTTATTCCTCTGGACTACAAAATGTTATCAGATGTTTGTTGAATGAAGTGAGTCTTCATTTTTCATCTTGTACACATTTTCTTAAAATGTGGTTAATAATTAAAAGATGGGTGGAATGGGATCACTCTATAGCATTTATTCAGGTCTATTCTTATTGGTTTGCATTATCATAACAATTGTGTCTTGACACCTAATATTTATATAACATTGTACACTGTCAAATTTGACATTTATCTTAGAAACTATGTGCATGGTTAAATAAGTATTTCCTGTCTATTTTGTCTTAAGATTATTGTAACAATATTGTTAAGAATAGGAGGGACTGATTTGAATGTTTTGATGGTTTGTTTTGATAAGTGGATTTTGTTTATAATATTTTATTATGCAATGGGTAGACAGATTTTATACAGAATTTTTCAAGGGTTAATAATACATCTTTTTTTGTATTTAATAACAATACTTGGACTAAGTACTTAGTGGACTCAGAGTATTGTGGACTTGCTGAATCACATTCTTCATTTTTAGTTGACTTTCTACAACAATAGAGTCGCGATTATCCAGGATGGATAGTGAAAAAATCCTGAATGATCGAAAGGAAAGCTTACTGTCCAAATATTACGCACAATAAAATTGCCACCTGGATGTTGCAGGGATGTTAAATATTTTTGTTCCATAATTTATTATTTTAATTTACATCACTTAAAAAAATTAGACAAAAAAGTGGAACCGTTGAGGAAGCAAGAAAGTAAAGAGGAATGTTTCTGCCCTGGTTGCGAACTCTACTTTGCATATTTCTTTATTTAATTTTTTCAGTAATAATTTTGTTATCATGCTACTCAAGGTAGTCAAGAAGTGATTCCATGTAATTTAAACCATAAACAAATAGCTTGATTGAATCTCTGAAGAAATCAACTCATGTTCCTCTCCGTCATTATAATTATGTTGTACAGTATATTTCATTGAACATTTTTAAATTTTCATCACTTTGAGACCAGCTACTCTTTCATCTGAATAAGCCATTCATGTACTGATTCCCGCATTTGTTAATTCGTCCAAATTTGATAACACTTGTTTTTCATGATTTTCTTCAAATTTGAGAAAATCTTCGTCACTTCCAATCCAGTTTCATCAATGTTGTAAATTTATAGAAACCATAAATCCGGCACAAGATTTAGGGTTTCTATAATTGCCTGAAACTCAATTCTCATTCTGTTAGTTTATACTGCTGAGGTTGTATACTAAAAGCGTGACTTTTTTCTTTAAGAGATGCCTTTGTAAGTTCAATACCACAACATTTAATCATAACTTTTAACAGTTGGTGACATTTCGCAATGTGATATCAGGAAAATAATATGTGGTAATCTCCACTCACTGCCTGCCTGTTATGAATTTTTTTTAAAATTTTTGATATGCCATGTCTGATATTGTTTATAGGGTACCTTATGAATTGATTTTTATTAAATTTTTTTGATTTTGACACTTAGTGTGTTAGAAGTATGGTACAATAGCTTTGTATAATGATTCCAACTATAATTGCGGATTTTTGATGTTGTAAGGTAAATTTTCTATAATCAGTGATCTGAAAAAATATTCTTTTTATTCACATACTCTTAAAATCAGTAAACAAAAAATAACAATTGAACTAAGCAAAATAAACTAAGCAAAAATAAGCGAATAGTATGATACAACTCGCAGAGCGCGCTCAGTAGGCAAGATGCAAAATCATCTTGAAATATGATTTCTGGAATATGCTCTGGAATACGATCATTGGCAAAACACTTTTTTTTTTGTGTCATACTATTCGGTTTTCATAATGCCTTGGACAAACTCAAATCAAAACAAAGAGAATCTACTCCATAAGATGCAGCCCCACATCATCACATACGGAGAATGTTGGAAGGATATATTCATCATTATATTGTTCACCTTTTCTACTGCGTACTTTCCATCCAACCCAATCAAATTGAATTTTGATTCATCTGAAAATATAACCCTACATCGATCATTTGAAGTCCAGTCACATCTTTCAAGGGCCCACTCTAGACATTTTTCTTCATTTTCTTAGTTAAAATGGACTTTTTGCCGTTCTCAATGCACTAAATCCTACTTCATTAATTCTTCTTTGAATGGTACTCAAAAAACACTCACATGCGTGGAATTTAATTTTTGCAGTTCAGCGGTATGTTTGAAATGATTTTTTAAAAATAGTCATTTTATTGCATTTCCTCCCACTGCCTGATTTCCTCGAAAGGTAACCTGTTTCATGATATTTAAAAAAAAATAGCCTCACAGCAGCTTCATTATACTCCACTCTTCGAGCAATTTTCCACACAGAAGAAATATTTTCTTTAACTAGAGTCAATATAATGCTTTTTACTTCCACTGACATTTGTTTGTGCCCGTACATATTTAAAGAGAGTTGTCATCTATCAAAAGTTTGAAACGAAACTAAATGAGAAATTGAGTGTCAAGGGCATGTTGCCTGCAAGACAAAGGTCTAAAGTACTGTTACATATATAAATAGAAAGTGTTTTCAAGGGTTTAATGGTCAATTTCAGGAAAAACGATAATTATGGAATTTTACCTTAATTTTAAGTGTGGAATTTCATTGTATTTACCTGTATTTGACATGCATACTTTGGTTCTTTCACTATGAATTTTTTACTTTTTTGATTTCCATGAACCTTGTAACAAAAATTATGTGTAATTCAAAATATGTTATGTGAACGATTTACAGAGAGCATAATGAAGTATGCACAACCCTCAATGAACTGTCAGTTTGGCAAGAGGCTGCTATTCCAGGTGGTCTACCGGGCTGGATTCTCTCACAGTCATTTAAGAAAAATCTCAAAGTGGCACTGCTTGGCGGGTAAAGATTTTTATAATACGTAATCTATTGTTTAAATAATTTACATAATCCTGCTGGAGTAATTATCAATGTTTAAGACAAAAAGTTTTCTGTTGTCAATCGCAGTAGTATATTGTGACATTTATTGTTCCACATCACCGGGGCGCGCTGTAATTTTCAACATTAGAACCTTTTTACGCGGACAACACCGTATCAAATAAACAAGGGAATAATCGAATTTTGTACAAGGTATCCCTAGAGCGACATACGTTGCAGGCAGAGACGTAGCTCGGTTCACTATTGGCGTCATTACGTCGTCGTAAGCGAATCAGTTTTGACGAAAGACATGAATTCATAGTTGAAATAGCTTCTGGTATTTGTAATCATGTAATCTGATTTGTTTTTATAATTTGTGTACAAACAGAGTGGTCCCGAGCGACCCCATCTTCCGACCAGAGCGGCCTTCCTTCCCGTCCGCGTTCGAGAGAATCATTTATTAGTGAGATCTTGTATGTGTCCCTGCCAACTGAGTACTTTGTCAATTATAATTCCTAGGTATTTTATATCATATGCTTTTTCAAGACATATACAGTTGCATCCATTTGGTAAACTTCTGTTGGACTGAATGTTAGGTACTTAGTTTTTTCAATGTTTAGTGAAAGTAAATTTCAGTCAAGCCACTTTTTAACGGTCACTATACCATTCTCTGCTATTTTGTGAGCAGTTTCCCATGTTCTGCCTTTAAAAAGTAATACAGTATTATCTGCAAATGAAATAACTTGACCCTCAGTTGGCAAATCACACAAATCGTTAACATACAGGAGAAAGAGGATTGGTCCAAGGACACTTCCCTGAGGTACGCCGTGTGTTATATGTTTTGGTGTACTATAATTTCCTTCCAGTGAAACAACTTGAGATCTCTCTGTAAGATAGCTTTTAAACCAATCATGGGTCACACCGTCACATCCTATGCGCGATAATTTAACAAGCAATCTATCATGTGGAACTGTATCGAATGCCTTAGCAAGATCAAGAAATATTGCGATGCACTTATCTCCATTATCAGTGTGTTTTGTGACATATTCAGTCATTGCTGTTATGGCATCTTCAGTACACATATACTCTCTGAAACCGTATTGATTTTTTGATAAAATTTGTCGTTCATTTAAATAAGTTAATAATCTTTTCTTAACAATTCTTTCAAATATTTTAGAAAAAATAGTAAGTAGCGAGATTGGTCTGTAGTTTGATATCTCAAGCTTGTCTCCTTTTTTAAAAATTGGTTTGATGAGAGCAACATTTTAATGCTTTTGGGAAAATACCTTGCATCATGCTATGATTGAATATGTGAACAAGTGGGGTAACAATGAGAAATTTCCTAGTCTTAATTGTTTCGGTGCAGATATCGTCAACACCAATAGATGATTTGTTAGGCAAGTCATTAATGATCCGAATCAATTCCGTTTCATTGGTTGTAGCCAGACATAGACCGGGAGCGGAAACAGGAGAGGGATAATCATGGTTGACATTATCATTATTATTATTTATTATTTGTGCTGCCAATTTTGGTCCCACATCTGCAAAATAATTATTAATTTCATTTACGACTTCCTGTGGGTTTTCTTGCAAATTAATATTCCTATCATTAATTCTTAATTCCCTGAGTGTAGTACGACATACGTTAGTATTCGAGGCCTCTCCGATGAGTGACCATGTTTTTTTAATATCAGTTTTAGCCTTGTTGAATTTTTGTTTGTAGTTATTATTTTGTTACATATGTTTCTATATTTTGTATAATTTTGGTATTGAATAGGGTTGTCAGAATTTTTTAAAGCCTTATGTAGTTTATTTCTTTTGTGTATGCACTGGAGAAATTAAATTAAATTAAAACCGTTAGAAATCCACGGTTTTAATTTTTTGTATTTATGTGAGTAATCTGATAGCAATTTTTTCAGAGTTATTATTAATGTGATTTGTAAAAATTTCCAGGAATTTCTGAAATTATTACTATGTATCATTATCAGTGTAAACTGGGAGCCAGTTCTCTGTCTTAAGGCTCTCTTGAAGAGTATTGAAGTTAATTTTTTTCTTTACAAAGTTGTTTCTAATATTAGAGCTCTTTTCACTGTCTATCATCTTGAGAAATAAGGCATAGTGATCTGTGACAGAGTTTTGATATATTATGGGAAAGCATGTTTTGTTTGACTTACACATTATATGATCAATACAAGAGTTGGATATAGAAGTTGTCCGGGTGGGATTGTTGATCAATGACTTCAATCCATGTGTTCCGTACAGAATACGCAAATAAAGGGTGCGCAGGTCTCCCGTATTCGACTCACAGAACAGACCAAAACTGCACAGCGGTAATCGTAAACCCGCTGACAGTGATTGTTCTGAAATTCACAAAAAGTGAATTGTTCAGTTGCAGTAGTCCAGTTGAGAATCCAAATCCAAAGGCAGAGCAGAGGTCAGAGGTGATGAATAAAAGTCAGGTGAAGTGGTCCAGACGGCGTATAAAGCACAGAACGGAATGAATCTGTATGCCGACGGAAGTTTAATTTATACACAAAGACAGTACCCCCGGGATTATTTCCGGGAGCCAATCATAGAGAGTTTTTATTCCGCGTTCGCGCACGCGAAATTGTCTAAAAACAGCTTGAAAAGTTTTATTTACAGAATTCAAAAATTTTTTAGAATTTTTACGCCACCCCACCGGGGTTTTAATTACGTCATTTACATGGTACTATGTCTTGCTTATAGTATGACGTAATTGCCTGGACCTGCAAGACCGAAGTTAATTTATTATTGAAAAATATATACCGATTGCAGCGGTATTTGCTCAGAAAATTTTCACAATTAAATTAGTCAAAATCGTAAACTATGGCTTATACATTTTTGCCAGCACAATTTACAAAGAACCCACATGGGTGTAACTTTTGATACCAGTTTCAGTCATATACAATAAAATTTCAGTCACTTATAAATATTTCAAAGTGGGTTGCAAAAAATTAATTTTCATTTATTTTTCAGGTGCGCCCCTGACAAGGTAGGTATGTAAAAATATGTAAAATAGATAGATTCTCACATAAAGAATACAATAAAAAAGGTTTCAAGTCGATCCGACTGCTGTAGCGTTCGTAGGACAGTTTAGAAGTTTGACTGAAAAATGACCCTTATTGTCATCGGATCACTGCTGATAGCGATTACGTAAAAAGTGTGAAAATTTTTACTTTTTTATTTACATGATTTTCTTTCAGATTTTAGTCTAAATGACTTTGTTTAGCAAAAATATTATGGTTTGATACCAATTTCATTGAAAAAACTCTCGTTCTTCGTAAATATAAGAAAATCAATTTTTGGTCGAAAACTCTCGTATTTGTTGGCACAAATACCGTTTTTCGGTGGCTGTCGCGTCCGGGACCATATTAGTGATAAGACCCATCGCTAGGCCTATAAAACTCTGTCAGTTATCTGTAGATTTCTCCGAGATCTGACAAGACAAGGCTTCGCGACTTGTCGGAATCAATCGGTCTGCAGCCCGATTTTCCTTCGCGTACCAAGTCTCTGTCCTCGGATACATATGTTGAAATATTAAACAATATTTCATAATTCTGTCTGTCGGGCTATACAGTTAGCCGTAGGAAATAATATTTCCTGTATCTGTCTTTCCGCCACACAGTTGGCCGTCACTCGGAAATATTCAACAATATTTCTCAAATCTGTCTTGACGCCATACAGTTGGCTACACTCACCACCCTGGTCTATCGCAACAGCGATTTTCTCGTTTATTAAAAGTAAACATGTGACAAAGTACATAAATATATGTTAATATTAGGTCCTTACATATGAAATTGGCGTTTTGCCGTACTGGCAAATTTGATCTCAAATATCTTCTCTTTGGTTAGGAATTCCAAATCCAAATTTATACAGCTATTTACTCATGTATTTGTGTTTTGAAAATTATAATTCATTTGTTTTTTCCTCAATTGTTTTTTTCTTTGCGTCACTCAGTTTACAAAATGAAAAACTTGAAATATCGCGTTATTTACGAGTACGAGTTCCACCGTGGCACCAGTGCTGCAGAAATGGCTCGAAGGATTAATGATGTGTATGGCGACGGTGCCGCAAAAGAAAACACAGTGCGTTTTTGGTTCCAACGTTTTCGTTCTGGAAATTTCGACCTGCAGAACAAGCCCCGTGGACGGCCGGAGACCAAAGTTGATAATGAAGAATTGAAGGCTATTGTGGAAGCGGATCCATCGCAAACCACATCCGAGTTAGCTGCAGGCTGCGGTTTTAGTGATAAAACTGTTTTAATCCACTTGAAGCAAATTGGTAAGGTGAAAAAGCTTAAAAGGTGGGTACCTCACGAATTGAGTAAAGCAAATCAACAAACGCGCGTTGACTGCTGCGTTGCATTACTCAACCGGCACAATAATGAAGGGATTTTAAATCGAATCATTACCTGTGATGAAAAGTGGATCCTGTACGATAATCGGAAGCGCTCATCGCAATGGCTGAACCCTGCCGAACCAGCCAAACCATGCCCCAAGCGAAAATTGACTCCAAAAAAGTTACTTGTGAGAGTTTGGTGGACTAGTGCTGGTGTCGTTCACTACAGCTTTCTTAAATCTGGCCAGACGATTACGGCAGATATCTATTGTCAGCAACTGCAAACCATGATGGAAAAGCTAGCTGCTAAACAACCGAGGCTGGTTAATCGCTCTAGGCCACTGCTGCTTCATGATAACGCTAGACCACACACTGCACAACAGACGGCTACCAAATTAGAGGAGCTTCAATTGGAATGTCTAAGACATCCACCGTACTCTCCGGACCTTGCCCCAACAGATTACCATTTTTTCCGAAATTTGGATAACTTCTTGCAAAGGAAAAAATTCAACTCCGATGGGGCAGTCCAAACCACCTTCAAAGATTTTATTGATTCCCGTCCGAATGGTTTTTTTAGTAAAGGGATCGATGAACTACCTATGAGATGGCAAAAGTGCATAGATAGCAATGGTACATACTTTGATTAAATAAATATATTATAATAAAAAAAAATCGGCTTTATGTTTCTCCCATACTAAACGCCAATTTCATATGTAAGGATCTAATATTTAGGTTCTTACAATAATAAGTAATAATTTAAAAAACATGTCACAACCATTTTATTTTTATAAATTTTCATATATAAATTTGTTCACAAATTTATCAAGGCATAGGCCCCGTCTTTACGGTCCTCAGGGTGGTGATGACGCACTGGCGTCCTGCCCGGTCGCCCGTGAATAAGATGACGTCACAGGTCCGCCTCGATTGGTGTCCACAGCGAGCCATGGTACTCAAAAATGTCATCTTCTTTGAAAAGGCCCTTTTCAGGGCCATTATTCATTCTGTCCGTTACACCATGGAAAGTTAGTAAATCTAGGTAATCATCTGCTTGAAGGTGTTTATTGTTATTAAGTATATTTATGTTTAAGTCCCCGGTCAAAATTAAATTTTTGTCATTGCGATAAAGAGAAAGAGTTCTGTCGAGAGAATCTAAGAATATTGACAGATTTTGTATTGAGGATGACCTGTATATGGCAATTATTCTTATACTATTTTTTATACAAACACTAATACAGTTTGCTTCAAGTTCTATTTCATTTGTTATGAAAGGTATATCTTGCTTAATGTAGAAAACTACTCCATCGTTTTGTAATATATTTAATTTAGTGTGGATAGAGACATATCCCGAAATATTTTTTGGTACGTAATTATCTGAGCCAACACTATCGGAATAATTAGGTCAAGATTAACTTTAATGTCATCTAAAAGTACAAGTAACTCGTCAAAATTTTTATTGATACTTCGTATATTTAATGTAAGCATTTTAAATGCAGAGTTTCCAGAAAGAATTTATGGCAATGATCACTATCAGAGATCTCTAGTTCGCATGGATAACAATCATCCAGATAATTATTTATGATATTATTATCGATCAGGGTGATAAAGGTCTGTTTATCAAATATGTTAGGCCTGAATATGTCTGACTACAATCAACAAAAGCAAACTGCCAAGAAGTATAATACACCCCAGACCTCCGACCTGCAACCATATAAAGTAGGCAAAAGAAAATTAAAAAGAAGAAGAGAAATTTAGATAAGATATGTAGTATACCAAGATGTGTTTTTTTATAAAATATATATAATTTTACAGATAAAGAGAGAAAATGAGTATTTATATCAATGTAAGAGTACATACTGTGGCGCATGTACATATATAAAGAGATAAAAATGTATTCGTCTGTAAATTTATTATATGTGAAGTGTATAATTTTGAAAGATTAGGTTTTAATAAAACAGATAATATTTTTTTTTGTTGATTTGTCAGACCATCATTGTTGATGTTGAAATCAACAATGATGGCCTCACTGAAATAATTCTAAAATTAAAATTAAAGAACATATATGGGAAAGATATTTGTAAGATATGTACTGTGAGAGAGATAATGTGTTTAAATTATGAATTTGTTAACATCACTTTCGCTGTTTAACATAAATATCTGAGATGTTTCTGATTTCTTAACGTATAATTTGCAATTTTTTGTCCATACAAATCGATAACCTCTCTGTCTCGCCAAAATTCTTGCTTTTTTATGTATTATTTTATTAGTTATTAATAGGAGTTCATTGATATAGACGTCCTTAGGTGGTGTCTGCGTTGGTAGTCCTAGTGTGGTCGTGGTGATGCGTCAGTCTCCCCTGCGCTGCCGGACTGTCCTCATGAACTCCTCCTTGCGTCGGCGAGTTAGGAAGCATACGATCATGGTCGGAGAGCGCTTCTCATTTAAATGTTGTACTTCCCTGTGTTCTACCCGGTATGCATTGTCAATGTCGTATTCCTTCAGTGGAAATTTTATAACATCACAGACCTTATTAAAAATTTCAAATATGTTTTCATCCTGACTCTTCGGGATTCCCTGTATTTCTACGTTTGATGCCCTGTTTCGTTGGTCGCGTTCACTATTTTCAACTCTCACATTTTCCATATCTTTTTTCATCTGTGTAACTGTGGAGTTGAGATCATCTACTTTTTTCATTTTAAGTTCAATGTTTGTTATTTTGTTGTTGAATTCGTTAATTTTATATGAAAAAAACGTCAGACTTGGTTCTAAAACTTCAATTTTCTCTCTCACTGAGGCAAGCTCTTGTCGCAGTTTTTGAATGACATTGACAAGTGATTGTTCGTCCATCCCCTGTATATCATCGTTCTTATTATATCAATAAATTGTACCAACATGGATATTCTGTTTCATTTTCTTTATGTCACTTTGAGCTTCCCTTTTACAAAGCAGACTCCGATAGGTAAGACGAATTCATGACCCACGATTGAGCGAACTGGTGAGCGAAAATCCGGGGTGTACCCTCGACCAGCATAAGGGTTGGGATGAGGGTCTATCCTGAATAAACTAAAATAAGTAAGGATATTTAGAGAAGCTATAGAGATATATAAAAGAATAAATATAATCAACAGTAGAGATGATGGTATACGTCTCCCACCGGCATGGAAAAGCATTTTATTCAACAGTAGATTTCATAGTAAAAATAATATATATTAACGCGCAAAAACCAATTGAATACAACCACCAAACAGATAAATATCGACACAATAGAAGCAACATCGAGTACAAAGCGAATCACAAGGATCCAGACAAATGCCATTAAGGCCAACAACGGCCGGGAATACCCAATATCCAATACAAAATTCCCAAAAACCATTAAGGCCAATAATGACCGAAGTACCCAAATTTAGATTTTGACTTGCCAGACCTTACTTGGTAGTAAGCTTTCGATACGAACAGACGTGCTCGCACTGCCTCTCATGACGGAAATTTATTAACAAGGCACCCTGAAGATGCCTGATTCAGGCGAAACGTCAGTTGACGAATGGTCCTTCTGAGAACCAGATTTTGATGCAGGTTACCCCCAAAGAAATTAATACTAACATCTCTAACATCCGTGAAAACCTTTATTACAACATGTATATATCGCACCTTTGCGGAAAGACTGTGATATTTTGAAATGAATGATTTTACAGGAGACTACTTTCAAACTTACGAATTAGAGTGATATTTTGCCTCTTTCTTTCATTACTCAGCCATTTGTGGGGCAAACCATTGACGATACCATTGGGGCAAACGATGCAATTTTTTTGGAGTACATCAACTCGACGCGGCAGTTTCAAATTTGCAAAAAAAAAAAACATTTTCTCGAAATATCAGTCTTTCGCAAAGGTGCGATATATGTATATTCATACATATATTGAAATAAAATCTCAATTTTGCATACCTCGATTTAATGGACTTAATTTTCAGTCTATATGTGTTATGTAAAAATTAACACCTGTTAATTAACATTAACATGCTTTTAGCCGAATTTGCTTATAATTTAACTAACAGGGTAATTTTTTGTTATTATTTCACCTTTATTTTTAATAAATTTTAGAAAATTAATGATTTTCTTGAAGAAAACTGGGGACTAAACAATGGACTTTCGGATTACAATTTTTAAGATGCCCTTTTAAGTTTACTTATTTTTTTAGAAATATTTGTACCTAACTGCAAAAATATTTTTTTTGTTTTATTATAGTGGTCGACCGTGGAGCATGTCCACCACATTAGAAAAGGACCCTCATGGTCGAGATGAAGCATTCCTGGATGCTTATGCACTTGAGCGATGGGAGTGTGTGCTTCACTACATGGTGGGCAGTCAACAGACTGAAGGTATCAGTGTGGACGCAGTGAGGATATTACTACATGCTGGCCTCATGGCTAGGTTAGTTCACGCTTTTGCAAAAGTTTTTGCTGTTTAGTACAAAGTTTTAAAAATGTATGTACAAAATATTTTATTTTATGTATTATTTATTACATTGATGTATTAAATCCAAAACTTTTTGTACAGAATTGGAAACAAAAAAAATGTGTGTATGTACTTAATTTCACATTTATTAGACTTTATTTGTTATATTGTGGAAAATAACTTCAGTTAAGATTGTAAAAGAGTAATAATACACTTGTACCTCACTATACGGCCGCTCTTTACATGGCTTTTTGTTAATAGATAATTGCCTTTTTTTATTATGGCTCAGTTTCAATTTACTGCCCAAAATTTTTCAATATACGGCTGAATAAAAATGGGAAACCTTTATGAATATGAGATTGTCCACTCTTAGTGCCCGTTCAGAAACGCGGGAATCAAAATGCGCAATTTACAATCGCGCGTTTTGAAACCACAGATTTGTGTCATGTATTCAGATAGTGGCGGTTAGTAAGCGATTGGTATGTGCGAATAGTGTCAGAAGTCGACGAAGAGATACTATGTTTACTGTGGTTGCCAATAAAAAAAAAATAAAAAGGCAGTATTGCATGCATCCAGTATTAAGTAACCGACTCGTACATGGTCAATACGTAACAATACAGTGAAACTCTCTTAATACGTTTTTCAAGGGACCAGCAAATAAAAACTTATTAGGCGTGAAAACATATTAACAGTGATTTCAATATTTTCATAAATTATTTATAATTTTGTGTTTTAATTAAATTTTCGTTTACATGAAATGACAATTTAAGGACATTTTATTTTAAAAAACGAAGTAGGTAAAAACATAGTACCCGAGGGTCAGAAAACAATAAAAACCACCAATACTATAAAAAAAATTAGTACTGTCAAAAAATTTAATATAAATCGGTGTAGGTATATTGAAAAATAAAAACCTCACGAGTACGAAAAAAAAATACAAAAAGCACACTTTTAAATAGTATTCTATTTGACTTCATTTTAAAGATTTCTACTTATTAAGGTGTACATTCAATATACCGCCTTGAGCAACGTCCTTTTATTTGTGATTAATTACGATTTTCTTTATTTTAATTACGTTTGATTTCAGACTACCTTAATATTTTCCCGAGTGCGAAGAAAATACGTGGTATTTTTTATTGCTAAATTAAATTAGATCCGTTTTTTTGTAACACATTAAGGTCGGCGCCACACTACGCGTTTCTTCCGTCACGTCTTTGACGTCGCGTCAAATCCGCAACCAAATTCAGCCGTCACATACCTACTAGAGAACAAACATACGTGCGGACTATCTGTCAAATGTGGGGCGTTGCAATAAAAAACACGAGACGTCACCGATTTTGCGTTGACGTAAGTTCCGCAGGCGGGGAACCGAACACACGCTGAAACGAGCGTTCCGCCGGCGGCGGCGCAACGATTGATGATCCGAGTAGTAGCGGCGCGCGGCATTCCGTGGCGTCAACGACGCATGAGATACACCTAGTGTGACGCCGGCCTTAGAAAACAATAGGAGATATTACGTAATTAATATTGTTTTTTGTTTCCTCCAAGAAATACTACCAAAATGAAAACAGTTTCGTTTAGGCGAATTTATTTTTCGCCCATTCATTTTTAGAAATGTTGAACAAAATTTCGTCTTCCGAAAAACGTATTATGAAGATTTATTTGTATGAATAAATTGAGTTCGGCTATAAATATTTTCACGACTTAGGCGAGAAACGAACATAAGCGGGAAACGTATTAAGTCTAAAAAAATATGGGATTTGTATGTGACGTTTTCGGGACCGCAATATTTAAACTTATTTAGCGGGAAAACTTATTAAAAGTGAATTTATTAAGCGAGTTTCACTGTATATCCCAAATTGAGAATATTTGAGGGAAATTTTTTTGACTATTTGAGAAAGTCAATAAAATCTTTTGATGAACTAATTGAACTGATCAGGGAAGATATTTCGAGCTCTGAAACACATATGAGGGCAAGATATTTATTTATTGTTCATCAAAATCAGCATATATTTTCTATTATAGTCGACGACTGCGAGACAGAACTAGATTTTGACGAATCGCGCGGTGCCCGCAACACAACTGAACACTGAGGAAAGGCTCTATAGTAATAGAATTGGGGCGGGTGCTGCGCGATTCTATTTTCTAGCAGTTGAGTGGTGGTAACTGCGCGGTTACGTCTGAACTATTACATAAATACCTACATAAATAAGATCCACGCGGATCCCATGCGATTTTGAAACCTTAAGGTTCCTGTTGTCTCTGAAAAAGCTCTTAAGGCGGCACAGCCGATTCACAAACATGCATAGCTGTCAAATTACATCGATAGATCATGTCCTTTCAAGCCGTGCGCGACATGTCATCTGAGCGCAAATCGAGTGAAAATTACACGTTCGTTACATATTTATGGTACATACGTTGCTAAAACAGTAAGGTTTGATAGAAAGAGATGGTCATATATTCTTTGCTTTCGTCCGCGTCAGGTATCCCCACAGAAGTACCTCACGTATCAAAATATTTACTTATTTAACTTTAGACAAATGATCTTATATTATTTGAGTCGACTTATTATTTTCCGTAAATAATTTAAGAATCATAGTAATAATTCTGAACTCCTTTTTAAATCAATTCATATCGTAATATGACAATACAAAACAATCACCTAGCCCCACGTGCGTACTGCGTATATCAAAATGTATTATTTTATCTATCGACAAATTCCCGTATTTTATTTTCGTCCAATAATTACTTACTGAATAGAATTTAAAAAACATATTAATAATTCTGAAATACTTTTCATATCATAATGAATACCTTTAATATTAAACAAGAAATAAATATATGGGAGACGCGAACGCGCATGCGCACGGCGCGTACAGTATGTATCTTGATACCTCAAATGATCTGGAACAATTGTTGAATTAGGATAATACCGAAACTGACATGTGACGCAAGTTCAAAGTTTAAAAAGGATGAAACCGTTCGAAAATCCATATAAAACCTTAATATATGGGAGATATCAATTGCTTTTGAGCGTATTATATAATAATAATTCATATAAATGTCAAATTTGCCGTAAAAGTACAAGAAATAGTGAAATAAATGACGAGGAATGTTCGGCTACATAAACATGACTGACCCCTGCCGTGGCCAGACGGCATCTAACATGGATTCTGACGTTAACAATGTCCTTTTTCATACTTTAGAATTTTTATTTAAAAATAATAATTAACGTGTTTTTTATAAAAAATTAAGCTTTTTAATAGTGAATGAAGACTCAAAGTGCGAATATAAATACAATATATCGTTTAAAATCATCTTTTTATATGAATAAACAACGTTTGAAAATGACCAAAAAACATAAATATTTAAGCATGTTTCAAAAATTATATCTTTTTTAATATTGAATATTTCTTAATTTCCTACGTACGGATTCTAGATAATTAAGTAAACTTTATACGTATAAAAAAAACATATTATGCTTACATAGAAATTTTAAACTAACCACTCTACGCCCGGGAACATTAAAAAGGTTTTTTTTGCCGCGGCCTGTGGATTAATGTCTATATTTTTCCCTAAAAAAAATGCAATCTATCATATACATTCTGATATAAATGAATAATAAAAACCCACATTTTCGTAAAAAACGCCGAAATATGCATTTGCAGTGAATGTACCGCCTTAAGATGTCAATATTTTTTATCATCAGAAAATCCTTGATATTCCACAGAAGTGATATCTTAAAATAAAATACAAATCACTTTGTTTTCACCACTTTATTAGATTAAACAATCTACATGTTTCGAGAACAATGTTCTCTGCTTCAGGATTATTGTGTACTAAAGATTTTTATAAGTTAAACCAAGCAAATGTGTTACAGTGAAGGGCTGGGTGAGGGGGTAGGTGAGGGGAGAGGGGGGTTCGAGGTGTTAATTATTATGGGTCATCTGGACAATGTGGAATGTTAATTGGAAAATATTCAAAATAGGATTATGCAAAAATTTCGTCTGTGTATTTATTATATTAGAATTAATATTAATGTTTTTCCTAATTTCAAGTATTTCTAAATTAATTAATTCTAATATAATTATTACACAGACAAAATTTTTGCATAATCCTATTTTGAATGTTTTTCCACTTAACATTCCACATTGTCCAGATGACCCATAATAATTAACACCTCAAACCCCCCCCCTCCCCTTACCCACCCCCTCGCCCAACCCTTCACCGTAACCTTCAACACTTCGCTTGTTGTGCACACTACAAACTACAAACACCAACAGTTTGAAAGCATAAACTTCAAATAGTACACTTCATTTCAAAGCGAACACTACAAAGTACATACACTTCAAAGTTATCGAAAGTAGAGAAACACATTTTAAATAGTGTATTTTTTACGTGAAATTTTTGGAAAGTTGATGTAGATATATGAAGAATTTTCTGGAATCTGTAACAACCCCCCCCCCCCCCACGGTTTGAAAAATTTTTGGGAAGTTGATGTAGCTAAACGGAGAAATCTTTGGAAACTGAGAAATCTTTGGAAACTGTAACAACCCCCCCCCCCATGGTTTGAAAATTTTTTGGAACCGAACGAAGAAATCTGTCTGGCGACCTTGACCTTTTTTTTTTTTTTTTTAGCTCGCTAAATTTTTATTTGGGAAAAAATACTTCATTTCATTTAAAAATTTACTTCACTATTACTTCATCTCATTACTTCACTTCATTATTATTACAATTACTTCATTTCATTACTTCACTTCATTAATACTACAATTACTTCATTACATTACTTCACTTCATTAATACTACAATTACTTCATTTCATTACTTCACTTCATTACATTACTTCACTTCATTAATACTACAATTACTTCATTACTTCACTTCATTTACTTCACTTCATTTCGTAGTACTATAATTGTAGTGTACACTTTGTAGTCTTCAAACTGGTGAACGTGTGTGTGTTGTAGTCTTCATTTTGAAATGAAGTTTTTCCCTTCGCTAATTCGTACATTTTCTCATCGTGTCGTCGATTGTTGAGGCCTCTTACAAGAGAACCTTCCAGTATTTTACTTAATGCATCAAGAGTTTTTCGTGGACATCGTATATATTTACTTACTTTACTATCCTCTCTTCATCACTTTCACACGATGAGAATACTTATAATTATTGAATAATTTAAAATTTTTATCAAAAAAACTTTATTTTTGACATCTTCAAAATGTACATAATATATTTATACAGTACCTACTCTAATATCACCAGAGTCAACCACATGTTGACGGTCTGTTTGTGCCTTCTTGTCTTGTTCAAGCCTTCATACAGAAGAAGAAAAAGTGATATCTTTTTGCAGAGACACAGAAGATGGTTCGACTGTAATAACACGTGCAGGTTTCCAGTTTCTCCTCCTCAGCACTGGACAGCAAGTGTGGCTTTTCCTGCTCCACTACCTCCACACCGCTGGACAAAGAGGGTTGGATCCCGCACAGTGTCTCGCCTTTCTTTTCCAACTCAGTTTTAGTACACTTGGAAAGGTATATCTAAAAATTTTATTATAAAAACTATTTGGTAAATTTAACAACTCTAACTTTTCCCAAAGGACATGAACTTAAATGAGTAGACTAGGGCTACAAATATACCAATCTGATGTGTACTTGATACCAGCCTCCATCTGAATTCATATGTGCATAATGATTTTATTATATTAATCGTTCTTTCTAGGATTACAGTACAGATGGAATGAGCACTAACATGTTGGTGTTCCTGCAGCATTTGAGAGAATTTGGTTTAGTTTACCAAAGAAAGGTAGGCAATTGTTACCAAACGTTATTTATACCACCCTCAATCAAATAATGGGCATCACCATTTTTTACTATTCTTTGTCTTTACAAAAAAGCGTAAACCTAAGGCTAAATATTAAATCTGATTTTTATATCCATGCATACTGCTATAGATAAAAGTATTACGCTACCTATACTGACGTATTTAAAAAATGAGACAAATTTATGAAACAAAAATCACTTTTAAAATGTACATACTTTTACGTAATATTTTGTTACTATTCCTTTTACATTTATTTAACACTGTTTTTGGCATCATATTTAATGATAATTGTATCATTATAGACCTCTTTAATATTGTCTACTGTATCATACTGAATACATCACAATAAATATGTATATGTTACAGCGAATTTGCATTTTTAGTGAGACTATACTTTCACTAGTAGAAATGTACTTTTCCCGGTCGGGCAGAGTCTGGGCAGTGAAAACACCTAAATCAACGAATTCTCAGATTCACTACACATTATCCGTGAAAATATATTTTGTTCACAAATGCGTGCATTACTCAAAGCATAGACAATATATCGGTGAAACTATCAATTTGTACACGTAATTCTTAAAGCGTAGAAAGTATAAAGGCGGCACTTCACTAGGCGATTTTTATTCATTTTGCGGTCCTATTTTAACTCCTAAATTAAAATAGGACAGCGGCACCGCAAAACGAATACGAATCGCGAAGTAAGGTGTCGGCTGAAAGATCGCGCACTCGGGTTTTTTATGATATCTGACGACTGCCGGAACAAAACGAGGTTATGTCACCATGTAAATATTGGGGGGTTAAGGGAAAATTTTTATTAATGAATATGTATTTTGTCAATTAAGTTTATTAAATATGTTTTTTTTATAACAATACAACAAAAGTTTATTTCTTACAAATATAGAAACATAAATAAACATACACCTGGTATTATTAATTTTAAACGAACCTTTAAAAGTGCGTCAAGTAACAAACACTCGATGCGAAAAATACAAAAAATCAAAGAGATTCTAAGTCATCATTTACGTTTGAATTCATTCAGATTATTCCGCATTTCCGATTTTCTATCTTTTTATCAAAAATGTGTCTAATGTCATTTGCGTTTCTTGTTTGCGCTGTGTAAAGTGGGTGGTAGAGGTACAACATAAAGTGCGCGGTTTTTAAGTTCGCAAACTTACTCGGCTCGACGTCGGTGACAGACGTGAAGCTTGCTCACACCGTATCATTTTTATGAGTTTAATTGACTGTCTTTTGAATTATAAGATGATCAGAATTTCGTAAGTGTTCGCGATTAAAATTTTAAAAATATATTACGTTTTAGTTACCTACCTAAACTAATCCAGTCCAGAAGTGTGACAGTTCGAGAAACAGAACTATCGCCACAGAATAGAGAATATGCTATCGCTCAAAGGATAAAAATTAGAAATACTGTCGCTTTGTGGTGACTTTGGACTAGACTAGTGTAGAATGAGACACAAAACGCAAAATAAATTTTGAAAAACAAGGTCCATGTGCCATTAGAATCTTGTTATAAAATCATATAATGAAGAATTGGTGCAGCCGAAACTTTCAACTTTCAACACTTCAAAATGACTATTTTAATAATATCCATTACCTACATAATGTTGATATGCACAGAAGAAATTAATAATGCAGTAAGAACCTTGTTCACGCAATGACTTATTCAATTGTTATTCAAGGCCCGGTTGTTTCAATTTGGATAAATAAAAGTTCGTTTAAAAGCATAGATTTTTACGGAAACGGATTTCAGACTTGTCAAATTTAATTTTTGACAGTTCGGAAACCAATAAATTCACTAGTAAGTAGAAGTTAAAATATTGTATTCATTTCTATTGGTGAAAAACTCTTTGAATATGATAAGAATGACCTTGAATATAATTTCTCTAAAATGCCAGTGAATGATGGACTCACTAGAAAAACAGATTCACTGTAACATATACACAATATCATACTGAAAATAATCCTATAGCTTGTGTGTACTTCATCTAGGACCACTCAATTACTTTCGTCTTAGCACTTCTCAACTAATGAAAGTAAATCATTATCACTAAATGGACTTTAGCTAGTCACTTAGTATATCTCATTTCCTCTTTCTTTACCATTACCCTGACTCCTCATTCTTTTCCCTCCATCCTTATTCCCGTGTAACTATCAGAACTCCTTAAGTAACTCATTGCTTTTTATCCTTTCATATTCAGTCACTTAGAGCTATAATGCACGAGCCCGCGCATCACGGCGGTTAGCGGACGCGTGCATTGGCTCTCGCGGGTCCCGCCGCTGTAGCTCAGTCTCGAAATGAATCTGTCGGCGGTAGAAGCTGTGGCTATTTGGTTCTTGTACAGGTTGATAGTGAAAAGGCGAAATGAAAGGCCTCGCAAACGAAAACCGAGATACTGGTTCGTCCTTTGCTACAACAAAGAAATACAAATGGAGCGTTCATTATATTTTATAGAGATCTTTTGAGAAAATTCGTTTTTCAACAAAAGTTTTTTTAAGTATACGAGAATGTCTACAGTTTTTTTTGACAAATTACTAAACAAAATTAAAGGAGAAATAACTGGAGTGACTTCAAACATTCCTCCAAAGATATCAACTATTTCTTTCCACATGTTTATTTTTAAAATGCGATAACTGTACTCCATAGATTTCATGTCCCACAATGCTGGGCGGTTTTCTGTATCAAAATCAATTTTTATGTACGCAAACCTCCTGAATGAAAAAACTGCACGAGTATGCGGTGTCTTACGGTGTCTCCCATACAAGTCTGTACAACTCGACACCCGCGCCTGCGTGCGGGAGTCGAGTTCTCCGCGCCCGACGGCGGCTCCCAGCGCGGGAGCCAGTGCGTTGTCCTTCATACACTGCCGTACAAACATGCAACCGCGCGACCGCCTCCCGCCGCGGGACGCGGGTAGTTCGTTTTCCATCTTACCATTTGCATTAGATTTGTTCGTACGCACTCTCTTTTTTCGCTCGTAGAGGCATGCAGAACACGAACTACCGTTCACACATTCGCCGAGTGTGTTCGTCTCGCCACTCGTTCCTTTGAACTTGCTTAAAAATCACTAACAATACAAGCATCGCGGGCGGTGAGGTGCGATACGGGACGATTGGCAAGCATACTGCAATTCGTCATGTGTAAATGCGGCATCCAACATTGTGGATTTTTGTAATTGGTTTATGGAATATATGTTGTGTTCTAAAATTTTAATCATTGAAACTGTTAATATTTCTTACTAAATAAATAAATTAAAACTAATATGTAGCAGATGTTAGCACCTATTTTGTCCCATTCTTCAAAAATTCTCCAAATCATTCCAGTTTGGTATGGTTAGCTACATTTATTCAATTCAGCTCAATTTTACGGGACTTAGATCTGAAACATTTATTTAATTGTTTAAAATTCTAGAACAATTTTGGGCAAAAAAATTTTTATAGGAGGCCTAAAACATTTTTCCATGGTTGCATTTAGACATAAATATCCTTGGTGTTTCATTTCATATTTTTATTGGCATTTAAATTGTAGTTGGTCAGGTTTGTCTTTGATACCATCATTCCCATATTGCAGGGACGTGACTTGCATAGCATGCTTAACACTCAACCATAATGTGGGTATAAATCTTTTATGGACTTGTTGCGAACCCCGGGCAATGTGACCACTGACATTACCATCAGTGTCATAGCAGATAGAGAGAGGACGAATGGCGAGTTTCCAGCGCCATAAAACTGGATCAACCCAGCTAAGGGAAGACAACCCCAACAGAAAATCCTCCAGAGAAGGCAAGGGGAAACCACTCTGGGTAATTCTCCCCAGGACATCACTATAAAGAGAAACCAAGCCACGGCCCCGAGTCCCGGGCGACCCTTAAATGGGTCAGGGGTGCTAAGAATCTCCCGGCTCAACATAGTGAAGTGCAAGTACGTATAGGAACCTGGAATGTAAGAAGCTTATTTGCTCCTGGTAAGCTAGATAATTTGGTAAGGGAAATGGAAAGGATGAAGATAGATATTTTGAGAATTAGTGAAATGCGCTGGTCCGGCACAGGAATTCATAAGCATCACAAGGGGAATTTATATTACTCTGGTAGTGAAGATTCAGACAGGAACCACAGGAATGGTGTGGGTATATTTGTCCCGATACATTTTGTTAAATATGTCAAAAACTAGGGATGGGCGTTGAATGGACGGACTAGTTGAAATCAACCGTTGACGTTGCATCGACGCGTCGACCGTTTATGTTTATCGCATGGACTAGTTGAATTCGTAGACGGTGGACAGCGGACGCCGTGGTCGGTGGACGATTCGAGATTAACGCAATGCAAAGCAACGAGCGAGAGCAGGACAAAACGTCTCCGTTTATTTCTCTCTCATCTCTCGCTGTCGACTTGTAGATGCTATAGACGTCATAGATGGCTCGACGGGTAATTTCATTTCAACTCTAAAGTACACTACCATAGAGTGCAGATCTGTGTACACGAACTATGACTAGAGATTTGAAATTTGAATACATGCGTAGGGCGAGATAGGCTTAATAAGCTATTATCTATTATTTTTTTACTTGATTTTTTGTGATGTCACGTGCGACGATTCGGTGAATTCCCAATTTTACGCTGTATAAAATAAAACAATTCTGTTTAATTATTTTATTTTTTATTGAACTATTATTAATTAACAGGCCGGCTAGATATTTTTCTAAAATCAATATTTTATTCGATCGATCTCGACTTCTTATATCTACCTGAAAATGGATGCAAAAATTTAATTATTGTGTTATTTCCTTACTTTTCAACTTTAGCATATAAATGATAAACAAACTTGTAGGGAATAAAATTTTCTATACCTAACTATAGTCCTTATTCAGGAGTCCAACATTAATTATTATATATGTAATATAATCTTGAATTTAGGTTTAATTAATTTTTATTAAAAATTCCCTATTTTCAATATAGATAAAAAAATAAATCTATTATAATTTTGTTTACACCACTTTTTAACTTCTTTAAATTTTAAAAATTAACGTCATAAAAATAGCCAACGGTTGAGCCGTCGAGAAGCGTCGCGTTGAACCGTAGACAGTTGACCATCGTCCCGATGTTTAGATAGAACGTCCGCGACGTCCGCGTAACGAAGTTGACGCGTCAACTAGTTGACGAATTCAACTAGTTGATCGTCTCGTCGATGGATGGACGTGGACGGTCTCGTTTCGTCGACGGTAAATACGTCGACGACCCATCCCTATCAAAAACTTTGTGCCAATATCAGACAGAATCATGCTGTTACAAATAGAAGGCCAACCATTCAACATCGATATTATACAAATATATGCACCCACTGCGGAAGCAAAGTACGATGATGAGGTTGAGAAATTGTACGAAGGTATTGAGCAAATTATTCGATCTTTAAAAAGTAATGACATAAAACTTATTATTGGTGACTTTAATGCGAAAATTGGCGAGGGGCGACGCCTCAATATAGTTGGAAACTGGGGACTGGGAGAGAGCAATCAAAGGGGAGACAGACTATTTGAGTTCTGTGAAGAATATAACATGATTATAATAAACACATGGTTCCAACTCCCTAAACGTAGATTGTATACATGGAAATCCCCACAAGAAGTGTCGAATATAAACCCGGTAAGAAATCAGATTGACTATGTCTTGATTGATGACAGGTTTCGAAATTGTATTAAACGAGCCACAACATTCCCGGGTGCAGACATCGGATCTGACCATAATCCATTAATAGTTGATATCAAACTAAAACTAAAGGTTTTTAAGAAAAGGAAGGAAAATAATAAAATTGACACATCAAAGCTACAAAATTGCATAATTAGAAATACTGTTTCAAATCAACTAAATGGAAAACTACGACAAATATCGGAAAACACCAACACGGATAGCGTTGAAACGATATGGAAAGAATTCAAAGACATAATGAATAATATTTGTAATGATCAACTAAAAGGCAGTCAAATGGTTCGAAAGAAGAGCTGGATGAATGATCCGAATAAATATAGAGTTATCCAAAGATTAGTCAAACAAAAAATTAGAAAAGCAAAAGAGGAATGGGTTAAACAGCAATGCGAAGAACTAGAGAAACTAAACGAAATGCACGATGCGTTCAACTTACATAAAAAAGTAAAACAACTGTCTGGCCTGAATAAAAAACGAACACCCGCATGTCTAACGGATGAGTCTAATAATCTGATCTTAAATGACTCTGATATTACTAAGACGTGGGAAAACTATATAAGTACACTTTTTGACGATAACAGACCTGAAGTCTGTTTGAATGCATTACAATCTGGACCAGCAATAATGAAATCTGAAATCCTCTATGCTATTTCTAACAGTAAAAATAAAAAAGCCTGTGGACCGGACGAAATACCTACCGAAATTTTGAAATTAATTGACGACAAAAATATTGAGTACTTGTTAAAGCTGTTTAATATTATTTATGACACGGGGGTCATCCCCCAAGATTGGCTTAAATCTACATTCATCAGTCTCCCTAGAAACCACACCCCAAAAAATGCGAGGATTATCGTCTGATCAGCCTTATGAGTCATGTGTTAAAAATATTTTTTAAGATTATACATTCACAAATAAGATTAAAATGTGAATGTGATTTGGATAACTCCCAGTTTGGCTTCAGGAGTGGTTTTGGAACACGAGAAGCGTTACTGGCAATAGATGTGCAATAGATGTGCTACTGCGCGACCAACGAAAAGACGTTTTTGCGTGTTTCATTGATTATGAAAAGGCGTTTGATAGAGTGAAACACGCGGACCTCATCAAGATGCTCCAAGAGCGTGGTATTGATGACAAAGACATTAACATTATTAAAAACCTATATTGGAACCAGGAAGCTGTCATCAAGTTGGAAACTAGCTCAACAAAGTCTATACCAATCAAACGTGGAGTTCGACAAGGGTGTATATTGTCACCTATGTTATTCAATTTATACTCCGATCTAGTATTCAAGGAGGCTTTGCATGACATAGAACTGGGGGTCAAAGTTAACGGTGTACACGTCAATAGTATCAGGTGTGCGGATGATACAGTTATTCTGGCAGATAGTATGGAAGACTTACAAACACTCATAAACAGAATTAATGAGGCTGGTGTGAGACTGGGTCTTAACATGAACGTGAGTAAAACAAAGTTCATGGTGTTTAGTAGGCAAGATCACACGGGAGCACGCCTCACATTGAATGGGGCTGGTATAGAGAGAGTGACAAAGTTTAAATACCTTGGAAGTATCCTAGCGGAAGACCTCGACCCAGAAACCGAAGTCAAATGCAGAATTGAAGCATCGCGAGCTGCTTTTAACAAAATGAGACAGATATTCTGCGATGACAATCTTAACCTGAAACTTCGACAGCGACTGGTCAAATGTTATATATGATCAGTCCTGCTGTACGGAGTGGAATCGTGGACCCTCAAAGTGAGTAGCATGAACCGGCTGGAGGCGTTCGAAATGTGGATACATCGGAGAATGCTCCGGATACCCTGGACGGATATGGTCAGCAACACAAGAGTTCTTCAAAGAGCTAGAGTGAATAGAGAGTTGCTGACAAATATCAAAATCCGAAAGGTATCGTATTTGGGTCATGTGCTCAGAGGAGAAAAATATGAATTGCTCCACCTGATTCTTATGGGCAAGATAGAGGATCGTAGAGGTGTTGGAAGGAGACAAATTTCCTGGCTCCGTAATATACGCGACTGGACGGGCATAAGAAGTGTTGGAGAGCTGTTTCGTGCTGCCCAGGACAGGGACGCTTTCTCTCGGGTGATAGTCAACGTTGGGGGGACCTGACATGACACTAAAAGAAGAAGAAGAAGATGGACTTGTTGAAATTCATTGTCAGTCGTAGACTTACTAGCTGATTTTTATTTTAATCTACTGCATTTTTTAATCTGGTCCTTTTCATAGCGTCTGTGTAGTGCCTTGCTTGGCATCTGGCCGGCAGATGAATTGGGCAAATTAATCAAAAAATTATCTCCGGGACTAAAGATGAATATGAATATTAATTTCAGCGCAAGGCAGGTCGTTTCTACCCCACACGTTTGGCATTAAATATAGCTTGCGCCCGAGGGGCGTCTCCCAAAGCTATCAGTGCGGCTTCCGCCACAGCTCCCACTGGATATATTGTGGTGGAAACCAACTACAGGGTGTATGCGTACACTGACAGCAGCCTGCAGGTGGCATTGCTCGGTCTTTTCACCGAACTCCTATATAGGTAAGTGTTAAATGTGTATATATATATATATATATATATGCAGTGCCGACTGAATTCCAACAAACTTGTAGGTATACTAGCGTGTATGCTATAAATTTAATTTTTTTTTCGCTTGTGCCTGTTTTGATTATCTGAAAGAAAGCTGTTTTCTTTAATCTTTGGTATGCCAGAGCGCAGATCCGCACTACCTCCGCAAACTGCCACAGCGCGGATCCGCACTACTTCCGCAAACTGCCACAGCGCGGATCCGCACTACTTCCGCAAACTGCCACAGCGCGGATCCGCACTACTTCCGCAAACTGCCACAGCGCGGATCCGCACTACTTCCGCAAACTGCCACAGCGCGGATCCGCACTACTTCCGCAAACTGCCACAGCGCGGATCCGCGCTTCTATGCCCGCATGCATTTTTTTCTGTTTATTATAATATTACGGAATAAAGTTCAAAATCCCTTCGCGTGTATTCTTACTGAGAGAATGAAGGTTCTCAACCAATCAGAACCATGTAAAAAATTAAATTCATTCTTAGAATGAATTAAAAGTAACCCATTTTTTGTATGATCGGTGCGAACGTGTGCGACGGTTTTTTATTGTTTATTGAAGTAATCGCTGATAAAGATGTTTAAGTTGTTTACTTTGTATTTTTATTATTTTGCAATAGTTTGAAGTAGACTTAAATTCACATAAAAGTTCTGTGTCCGTTGGTAGTGTGAGTCTGTTTTCGGTTATTGTTCCTTTTATTTCACATTTATTGCGAATATAATATTTATCATATGGAAGACTTTGTTTCATAGATTATGATTTTGTAAAATTATCTTTTCAATAAATCACGGTTCACTCTAAATTTGTATTCAAATCACCTTGCCTCATTGCACGGATCCGCGCTCTCAATGATGCTCATTTTCAAATATATTTTTTATTCAGTTTATTGATTTTATATTACATTATTTTTGTACCTTCGGCTGTAAAATCTTTCAAAATATGAAATAAAACAAACAAAACCCTAATGCAAGTTAAGTATTTTAATTTATAATCATTTTCCTTGGATAAGGCATTACATAGAAGGCCGACTTTCAGATTTCATTGCAGGATCTATCATCACAGCCGTGATGATGGATCTTACAATAGGATCTGAAATGTCGACCAGAAAGGTCGTGAAACACGGCAAAATATTCCAGAAAACACAGAGTAAATGACACATCTCTAAATTTGAAAACAATAATCATGCATAATCACACACGATATATATGGGACGAAAATACAATATTGAACGTATAAAAGAGAATAAAATAGGAAAATAATTACAAACACTAAATTAAAAAGTGATTTATAAACTCTGCAGCCTTTTCATCTGTGCTTTTTAAAAATCTTGTTAACCACACAGATGATACGTCATCATCTCCAGTAAATTTCAATTGTTTTAAAAAAACATCGCTTTTGCTGCACATGCATATTTTAAAATAGGGCTTCGCTTGTTGCATGATATAACACTCATGCATAATTTATATGATAAATTATTAAAATGGTGGAAAAAATGTGCATAATCAATCACACACAGTTAAAATGAAAATACATACAATATTGAGCATATAAAATAAGAGAATAAACAACTAAATAAATCCAAAGTACACCACTTAAGAACGTATTTACTTATTAATTAGACTCGCAACGCGCTCTCTCGCTTATGTCAAAATAAATACTCTATTGATTCCAAAAATTTTGCGATTCGGGATATTCACAATTTTGCAATTTTGCATGTTTATGACTTTACGATTTATATATATTATTTACTTAATGTTATTTATTTGATAGATACCTGTGAAAAATCATGGGAAATAATAACAACAAACTAATTTACGTGGCTGCGCAATATATATCGCGTGCACATCGCGTGTCACACTCTAATTATGTATGTGGCCCGAGACACATACACACATACACCCGTGTAATGAGTTACCACAGATGCTGACATTGAGTACGAGGCCGTTACCCTCGATACAGAGGTCGAGCGCTTTTCACTGAAAGCGCTGAGCACAATCGAAAGTAGGACAATATAACGGGAGCGACGGCCACAAACAAGAGAAATGCTACGAACAGCTATCGCAATCCCAAACAGCGGACGCTGCAGATCGAAGCCACAACACGCAATGCACCGTGATTCCTTTATCCACGACCAACTATATAAACGGTAATCTCCAGAGCAGATTATCTCACTCGCCCCGTGTCTTTCTTACGGCGAAGCGCTTCCCGAGCGAAGCTTCACTTCTCGGGAAGCTACCCATCGAGCGGAAGCTCTCGCGATTTTATTACTCATTTACTGTACACCCTTATGGTCATAATTGAACGTAGTTATGCAGAAAAGCGCCAGGCCACAATTTTGGTAAAAATGAGATATTAATGTCATCGGACAGAGTAAGGTCAATTCTATGTTCTATTAAAACCAACCAAGCCGCTTTCATACAAAAATTCACAGTAATCGCCTTCTGAAATATTTACGGATCCCGAAATCAACATTTTAAAATCTGCAGAAAGCGCCCACGCCACTTAAAACACATTTTTAATACAACTGTTCCCCAAAACATAATCAGCAGAAAGCGACCACGGCGCTTGTCCGTTTTCTACACAATAGCGTTTGTACCCAACCTTTCAGGTACCCCGACCTGCAGAAAGCAGTCTCAGGGGCTGGTCGTTTTTTACAACTATGTACATTGTATTGTTTTGACACATAGGCATCTGCTAAAAACGACCACGCAGCTGGTTGACTTTCTGCATATTATTTTTTTCGTTACTAGTCAAATTACGTCCATGTTTTGTATGGTTTTTGACAGATTTTAGTTGTTCATTACGATTCGGTGAGTTTGCTGCTTGATGCCTTGTGTTGTTGCGGTGCGTCAGCGTATTGCATTCTAAAGTGTTAAAGATATATTTTATGAACATTAACTTTTCAAATTCATTAATTCATCAATCAATCAATCATAAATCATCAAAATTCAATAATTTAAAAATGGTTAGTCGAGGTAGATTTATGGTAGATTTAGTTGCTAAAATGTCAGATAATAGTTGTTTATTTCATCATTATTTCAAGTTAGGGCCGGTTGTTTCAAGTTGGATTAGATGGAAAGCATAGATTTTTACGTTCTCCACCAATCAGACGATCCGTTTTCGTAAAAATCTATGCTTTAATTGAACATTTACTTTAACTTGTTGTGGGCCGTAAATTTTCGGAATTTTTTGTGATTTTTCTTTTTACAAAAAAACCATGAAAACATGCGTATATTAAAAAAAAAACACACACATTCATATTATTTTATCGTAAGTGTCGAAACGCAATGATTTTTTTATCATTTAAGTAAAAAAAAAAATCTTTTTTTGAATTTCCATAATGTTGCCAGCGCAACATTTTCTGAAAAATAATAATAATTTTTTTATTTGTTTATTAGAGACAACACTACTATTAATAATAATAATCTTCTTCTGTGTGATATATTTTGTTGCACGGCACGGCACACGACGGGACATCGCACTCATAACACATAAATATGATACACTTTCACACACACACATATTTCAAATAAACGCAACAAAATTGCGTGTATTTTTGTTAATAAATCACTATTAGTATTCAATTGAATCATAAACCAACAAAAACTGACAAATATCGCAAAACATATCGTATATATTTGTATATACGTGTACAAATAAATCGAAAATCGAAAAAAATAAATCGTATTTCCCGCGCACATTGCGCGTGACCTTGACGATGGAATATTTGAATTTCGATTGCACAACACGCGATCGGGGCGACATCTACAACTTCTCTATACGATTTTGACGGCAGAAAAACTTCCGTTTTGATTGTTGATTTAAAATATAATCGGTGATGTTTTTGAGTTGAAAATGGAACGACAGGTCACAACAGGATTTCTCTATTGGGAAAAAATTACGTTTTTCAAATTCGATACGCGGCCGTCGATAAATAAATTATTTTGTGCCTGTCGGATATGTGCGTCGGCGGCCCAGGGGGGGTTAATCCAACTTGAAACAACCGGGCCTAAGACAGTAGTTTGGTTATACTTTTTTTTTTTTGAAATCCATATTATGCATCCTTAATTATTTGTTTTTTTGTAGAAAAATATTTATTTGCTCGATTATCGCCTTTTCCATTATTTTATCAATACATGACAGAATTGCTATGGGTCTGTAGTTCGTAAATTCTTAATGATTCCCTGATTTGTATATCGGTCTGATAATTGAGATTTTCAATTCACCTGGTACACTTCCTTTTGTTACACTTAATTTTATGAATTTTGCAATCACTGTTCTAATCTCTTCTTTAATTTCTATAATATCCTTCATTCTAATTTTGTTAATTATAAGAAATCCACTAAATATGAAATAGATAGACATAAGATTTTGGAGTTCTACCCTCTCTGCCTACCCCTTCGGGTAAATAGTGTGATGTTTAGTCGGTTAACTATAAAGTTTAAATAATTTTTCATTTAATTTTATTTATGGTGATTATAAAAATCCCACAGGAATGTAAATCTATTAACTAGATATTCTTAATAATAACCTTACCTATTAAATATAAAATAATACAGCATAATAATTATATACACATAGTTTTCGGTAGCTCTGGTTATTTTACATACATTAAATACAGCATAGCTACACTTATTCAGAGTCTCTGGCAGATGATAAAAATTTCCTAAAATGAATATAAAATGTAGGCATATTATAAACATTATTACCTATATATTATTTAATTATATATTTAGTATTATTATAAAGTTTAAAAAATACATATTCACATGGTGATAATAAAAAACCCCTACAAATATAAATGTAATTACTAGATATTCATAACAGATATAAGTAACTCTGGCCGTTTTCTGCAGATTGCATATTTGACATAATAAGATTCAGACAGTTGAAAAAACACTAATATTTCTAAAAATCCGCACTTTAATCCACTTTAAAGTTATTAGAAATTAGCATTTATATATTCTTTTTATTTTTTGAAGTAAAGAACATTCTAGGTTTTGTGTAGATTTGATTATTCCAATTTTAGACAAAAGTGCTTTTATCTCAGTTTGAGTTCAATTGTAACTTGTATCATCATTTCATACTTTAAATAAATTCTGTCAAACCACCGCGACTTTTACATCACCATCATTAGCAGAGATCTCTGACTCTATAAACGGAGTGGTGACCCTTGAGTTCAAATTCTTATCTAAACCGGAGGACTATACCACCTCCACATTGGTGACACCCGACATCGAGCTTACCACGATCGGTAACCTCGACACCAGAGAACACGCACCTTCAAACTTCATCTTCAGACCTTCCACATACGTAAAGTTTTAATTCCTGCAAGTTACGGACTTTACGACAGACAGACGTGCGGACATCGAAATTATTTGTTTGATAATTTAAAAATATTATAAAAAAACAAAATCTTATACTGCCCCGGTTTATCCGCAACCAATTTTTTGTAGAATAAACATATTATTGTATTTTCATTTTAGATTTCCTAATTTGGTTGTTGGTGTCTTGACGAGAGAATCCATCCGGCAGGCTCTGCGTGGAGGCATAACCGCTCAGCAAATCATCAATTATCTCGAGCAGCATTCCCACCCTCAGGTTTGAGTTTATTATATGTCAGGAATGGCAATTTTAGAAAAAATGATTGTCTTTAAAAGTACAATATAAAATGTTAATCTATCGGTAATAAGTTAATTTTTTTCTCCAGCACAACACAGAAGTTAGCGTTAACTGACTAAGTTCACGTGTAGCAAGTCACTCTTGTTCCTTGCTTTTTTCTGCTGCTGAATACATACATACATACTTATGTGGCCCTCGTAGCACTATGACACT
Source organism: Agrypnia vestita (assembly GCA_016648135.1). Lineage (NCBI taxonomy): Eukaryota > Metazoa > Arthropoda > Insecta > Trichoptera > Phryganeidae > Agrypnia > Agrypnia vestita. The sequence goes on along the minus strand of JADDOH010023207.1, from coordinate 77,352 downwards.
GGCTTCTCGCACCTAGGGTTCCATTCCCGGTGAGGGCATAATAAATCTATTTGATTTACTCAAGCTTGGGTATTTTTTTATGTAATGACTTCAGTAATAGGGTTATTTCACAACTTTTTTTTTAATAGAAAAATCTTAACTTTGATTTAGAAAATACGTTTATGAAAAATATTATTTTTTAATATATATATTAACATTAAAAAACGATTTTGAATTTCACGATTTTAAACTCCCGCCAAAACGCTTATTTTCGCAAGTGTCGTAATTTGACAGTTTTCATGTCAATCTGACTTTTACCACGTGATAGCACATTTGCATATTTAGCCATTCATTCGTTTTTTACAAAACAAGCCGGCTTTTTTGTATTTCATCCATGATGTCTGGGAAAAAGTATTGTAAATATTGTATGGTACCCAAATGTAGAAATTCTTTCCTGAAAACTCCCAATAAACTATTTATAACTGTGCCTAAGAGTGCTCCCTTAAGACAGGAGTGGTGTCGTGCGATGAGACGAGAAGAAAAATGAAGTACTTTCTTCTTATTCTACTCTGTTTTGTTATGAAGATCATTTTAATGTAAGTATTATTTAGAATGTACGTAGACGTACGGTTACCATAAAAAATAAACAAATTACAGTGATACACACTGTAGATCATGTATGTTTGTCTTTAATTCTTGCCAAACAACGTCACGACCAATCGCATCGCGTTTTGAAGGAAGCGTATTTTTTAAGATTTTTAATATAAAAATTATTATATCACACCATCCATACTGAGTTACGACTTATAATTTATTTTTCTAAATCTATTTCATGTATATCTGTAAAATGTGAAATTACCCTATTGGGCCTCTTGAAGCGTTAAAAAATTGTTTTACATATTTCTCTCTCTCTCTCTACTGTAATATTTTGTTTTCCAACTAATTTATGATTCGGGAAAATCGTTATTTTCCAATAATGTTACGTGTTACTGAATAATAATGAACTGTAGATGCTGGCAGCTGAAAGCTACACGCAGGGGCGCTCCTCCATCCCCCCCACGGTTGTGGATCAAATCAGACTGTGGGAGAATGAGAGGAATCGATTCACGTACACAGATGGAGTAGTGTATAACCAATTCCTTTCTCAGGTAAGTTCATTTAAATGATTCAGAATTAGAACTATACATAGTAGAACCTCATTAATTCGAAATACATGGAGCCAAAAACAATATTTCACTTTACTCGGAACCCTATTAATTTGCAAAAAAAAATTGAATTAAGGTGCCAAAGAAAAATGTTGAAAATCTGATTACTAATTTCGCAACACTTTACCATACGAAAAGAGCCGTTAATTTTTTGTGAAAAAACATACATATTTTTGCATACTTCAATGACTAAAATACTTTCATTTGCGAAAAAATTATATGATTTTTTTTACAATTTCTCTTTTTTAGATGCTCCTAATCAAAAATGTATCTTTAAATTTATGAAAGGCTCATTCAATCTTCAATCAATTTTGTCTTTCGATTCCACATTTTTTCGACTCAGACCAATGCAAGCACAGTTATTAGAAATACAATTGTCCATAAATACATTCTTAAAATAATAAGATAAGTAAATAGTTACAATAAAAAAATAATTAGAAGTGAAGAGAAATCTATAAATGCGAAAAACAATTTAAATGTGTCCAAGTGCGAGTAAGTAGTGCAAGCTAAATTTATCTGCATGTACCAAGGTAACTAACTGAAGAAAGCATATGCAGAATTTCCACAACAAATATTAGTTATAATAAATTATTATAACTAAATATTAGTTATAATAATTTATTATAACTAATATTTAGTTATAATAAATTATTATAACTAAATATTAATAAGTTATAAATTAAATTAGTTTTCAAAGAAAAGCCTTTTTATTATGATGCATATTTACCAGGCGTGGGAAGGTGTATAATCGGACATCTTAATCGTTCATGTACGCAAGTGAAGTATAATACAATATAACTAGTAGGCCTTGCGTACTGCTAGGCCCTGCGGGCAGCTATTGTGGTGACGCAGCAAAGTCACTGAGTAGTGCGTACGTCATCTCGCGGATGGACTATTGTAACTCAATATATGCAGGACAGCCTAGGACTCAGCTCGACAGACTTCAGTCAGTGATGAATGCTGCGGCGAGACTTATATTTAAGGCATCAAAGTTCTCGCGTATATCCTTACTGCTGAAGCAGCTACATTGACTTTGCCTGCCGGAGCAGATAAATTTCAAACTCACTCTGATGGTGCATAAAATTCTTCAAAGAAAAGCACAGACAATATCACTGGAAGATGGCTCACACTGCGATAAGCTAAATCGGAGGCACTCTGCAGGCTGGTAGTACCAAGGAGACCTGGAGCCACCAAGTTTGCGGAATGTGCTTTCAGCTTTGCGGGCCTAGCTATGTGGAATCAGCTGCCTCAAGAAGAGCCTAAAAACTCATTTTTTCGGGATGTCGTACCTGTAAAGTGCCCTTGAAGCATCTCTTACGCAAAAACGGCCAATTCAATGAAGATGCAATTGGTCTTAACCTAGAAACACATTTGATTTTGGACTTCAAAAAACGCAAAATAATCTAGAAGCAGTACATGAGATAGCGTGTATGTTTTAACCTCACATTTTAGGCGTAAGATGTAACCTCTAAACAATATTAAAATGCATTTCGCGTTCATTTCCATGTATAAAGATGCATCTAAACATGATTCACCTATCAAACGTTCATGTGTCAAAATTCAATTTCGATATGACTTGCCAGGAGTAAAAATAGAATTGATTGAAGAAAATGTGGTATTTTGTTATTTCTAATCAATAATCAATAAATATCATCTTCGTATTAAATAATGCATATAATATTTCTACATATTAAATTATATCTAAATGTATTTTAAAGTGATCTGTAAAACTCAAAAAAATCAATCTTTTTAATGTACTGTTTTTTTTTTAACTGGCAACATCCGGAGACAGAAACGACATTGGATAGCGTAATTAATATATAGATTGATTGGCTCGGTGTCTTAGAAGTGGATACACGCTATCAAGATTATCATCTTTACAGTTATATGCAATTGCATTTTAATTTTAACACACCGGCGCAGCACTCAACGTGTTAAAATTCTTTAGGACACAATTCTTTAGGACTCAGCAGGAAACATAAGAAACATTTCTCCCCTATTCTCATACCCCTTCCCCTCCCCCTGACATGTTTTCGATGCAAATCTGTACCGTTTGACCGATCGGACTCAAAATTTGTAAACTTATTCTTAAGGACTCGGCGGGTAACATAGGCAACATTTCCCCCCTATTCTCATACCCCTTCCCCACCCCCTGACATGTTTTCGATGCAAATCTGTACCGTTTGACCGATCGGACTCAAAATTTGGAAACTTATTCTTTAGGACTCGGCAGGTAACAAAGGCAACATTTCCTCTCTATTCTCTTACCCCCTCCCCTCCCCCTTACATGTTTCGATGCAAATTTGTGCTGTTTAAGTGATAGGACTCAAAATTTGGAAACTTATTCTTTATGACTCGGCGGGTAACTATGTGACATTTCCTCCCTATTCTTTTAATCCTTCCGCTTGATATGATATATTTTCGATGCAAATCTATACCGTTTGTATCAAATCTTTTTTTTACCTCCACAAATGTATTTTCAACTTAATCCTTAACCTGTGCAACGCCGGGTACGAACAGCTAGTTTACTGATATTTTTATGTGTTTTATTTTTAGAATAATTCTAAATTTTCAAATTTTATTTTAAATTTATTGAGTGAAGTAATAAAATACCAGTTTTAGTCAATTTTTCGTTACCTTTATAAAACTGTGAACCGTTGTTTTTTTACTAAGTGAAATTTATATTTTGCGCGTACAGTTATTATTCCATTTATTAGGAAAAAGTGAATTTATAATATTTTTTATTGTGTTTATTTGTTTGTTTTATTTGGATAGGATGTCTATTGAAAAAATATGAAATATTTTTTCCATTAAGGTACAGATACACATGCTTCTTTACTGGCATGCTAATGAGCATGCCACTAATAAGCATGCCCTAACAACTGTACACACTTGCTCATTACTGGCATGCTTATTAGTGGCATGCTCATAAATAAGCATGCCCAAAGCTAACAATCAAACACACATGCTTATTAGTAGCATGCTCTTGTCATAGAATAGAGACGCTCTTGTTCAAAATGGAAAGTTTGCAAACTGAAATAGAAAATTCAAGTGAACCAATAAATCAAAAAAGTTCCCGAGTTTCCATCCGCACATTTTTGATTTTAGTTTATATAATTTTTATTGTAAGATTTGAATCATTCATGCCTATTAATAAAGTTTCGTAAACATTATTTCTCACTATATTATTTTTACACAACGGTGACCGAGTATTCCGCAGACATTCGTGATTCCTATAATAAGTCACGAAAAGTAATGTTTGAGAAGATCGCATCGATAATACTATCCGCGAAGCCCGCGAATGACTTAAGCATGCTCATAAATAAGCAAGTCTGTTCACACATGCTCCAAAGATACCCCTTCTCTATGGTGAATGACAGTGGCATGCTTATAAATCAACCGGCGGTTGATAGAAATGAGCATGCCACCTAGTGGCATGCTCATTTCTAGCAATGTGCGTACACACATGCCACTAATAAGCATGCCACTGTCAAAGTCGATACTGCGCATGCTCACGTGCCACTAAAGAAGCATGTGTATCAGACGCCTTAGAAATATGAATGCAAAATTTGGGTTCAATCGGTGAAGCGGTGTAGATTTGTACAGAAAATATATCTGGGGGAGGGGATGGGTTAGAGGGGGAAGGGAAAATGTCACCCTTATTACCCGACTGCTCCTAAAGAATAAGTTTGCAAATTTTGAATCCTATCGGTCAAATGATACAGATTTGCATCGAAAATATATCAGGAGGAGGGGAAGGGGTAAAAGAGGAGGGAAGAAATGGCTATGCTACCTGCCGGGTCCTAAAGAATAAGTTTCCAAATTTTGAGCCCGATCGGTTAAGCGGTACAGATTTGCGTCGAAAATATATGAGGGGGAGGGGAAGGAGTTAAAGAGTAGGGGGAAAATGTCGTCTATGTTACCCGCCGGGTCCTAAAGCATAAGTATGCAAAATTTGAATCAAATCAGACAAACGGTGTGGATTTGCATCGAAAATATATCAGGTGGAGGGGAAGGAGTAAAAGAATAGGGGGGAAATGTCGTCTATGTTACCCGCCGGGTCCTAAAGCATAAGTATGCAAAATTTTAATCGAATCGGACAAACGGTGTAGATTTGTATCATCATCTTCTAAAAGGTTGAGACTGGACGACTATTAAAGAAATCTTGATGAAAATTGATTTTGATTCTGAATGTGAATTTGAAATTTTCACAGAGTCAATCATATACTTCAGATTCAGATACTGAGAATCTTGCAACACAAATACACCCAGCACCAGCGGCGCCTGAGGACCAACCTTCAACATCGAGAAGTACAAGTCAACAAATAAGAAGATGGTAAAATGCACCAAAATCGTGAGCCAGTATCCATTTATTGGAAATACAGGAATAAATTAGACATGCCAGGAAGAGTGCCAATAGACTTTTTCAAGGTTATTGCAAACACCGAATTTTATGAAATGATTGTAAAAGAAACAAATGGTAAACATTTAATCTATATCTGAAGGAGATAAAAGCAGGATTACGAAATGGAGAGAACTCACTGTGACATTGAGGTGGTATAAGAAAATAGGGATTCATATATTTCAGTCAATGCTTCCGAATGCATATTACCTGTTCAATTCTCTAAAGTGAAAAAAATAAAAATTTGTATGACTTCAGACTGGAAGTCATAGACAATTTACTTCGTCCTCCACGATCTTGTACTCCTGCTCCACGTTCATATATGCCTCGTTCGTGGCATCATATATAAGACATCTTCCAGTGATGTGTGAAAAAAACGACAAATGAAAGATAAAAAGTATAAATATTGCTGGGAGGAAGAATACCTGCAAAAAGATTCCATTTTTTATGTTAATGTTGTTGATGTTAATGTGTACGATTGTCTACATTTACATGTACTTCTGTAAACACGGAATTACTATGGATTGTATGATATTAATTTGCAAACAGGCAACAATAAATTCTACAGGTGACTTCATACAAAATCAATATATTTTGTTACCAGTCAATATCGCTGATCTTAGGTTTTTATAATACGAATATGCTGTACGATTTTCTAGATTATAATAACGAAGTTGAAATGGAAAGGGTAACTAATATTGATCAATGGATGAAGAAACTCTCAGATAGATATTCGAACTTGGTGAGTGTTGTGCAAATAAATGTGAGATCGATATATAAATACTGGGACAATATTAATATAATTCTAAAGAACTCTTTGACTTTTATAGATGTTCTAATGCTCTGTGAGACAAACATAGAGGAACAATTTATAAATTTATATAATATACCAGGTTTTAAGCAGTATTATTACAGTCGAAAAAATAAGTCAGGTGGTGGAATTTTATTATATATTAAAAATAAGTTTGCCTTTTATCAATATAAGATTAACACGATGTATTGTGAAAATGTCTACGGTAAACTCAAGATCCCACATAGCATATATGATTTTCATATATTAGGTCCTTACATATGAAATTGGCGTTTAGTATGGGAGGAACATAAAGCCGATTTTTTTTTATTATAATATATTTATTTAATCAAAGTATGTACCATTGCTATCTATGCACTTTTGCCATCTCATAGGTAGTTCATCAATCCCTTTACTAAAAAAACCATTCGGACGGGAATCAATAAAATCTTTGAAGGCGGTTTGGACTGCCCCATCGGAGTTGAATTTTTTCCTTTGCAAGAAGTTATCCAAATTTCGAAAAAAATGGTAATCTGTTGGGGCAAGGTCCGGAGAGTACGGTGGATGTCTTAGACATTCCAATTGAAGCTCTTCTAATTTGGTAGCCTTCTGTTGTGCAGTGTGTGGTCTAGCGTTATCATGAAGCAGCAGTGGCCTAGAGCGATTAACCAGCCTCGGTTGTTTAGCAGCTAGCTTTTCCATCATGGTTTGCAGTTGCTGATAATAGACATCTGCCGTAATCGTCTGGCCAGATTTAAGAAAGCTGTAGTGAACGACACCAGCACTAGTCCACCAAACGCTCACAAGTAACTGTTTTGGAGTCAAGTTTCGCGTGGGGCATGGTTTGGCTGGTTCGGCAGGGTTCAGCCATTGCGATGAGCGCTTCCGATTATTGTACAGGATCCACATTTCATCACAGGTAATGATTCGATTTAAAATCCCTTCATTATTGTGCCGGTTGAGTAATGCAACGCAGCAGTAAACGCGCGTTTGTTGATTTGCTTCACTCAATTCGTGAGGTACCCACCTTTCAAGCTTTTTCACCTTACCAATTTGCTTCAAGTGGATTTAAACAGTTTTATCACTAACACTGCAGCCTGCAGCTAACTCGGATGTGGTTTGCGATGGATCCGCTTCCACAATAGCCTTCAATTCTTCATTATCAACTTTGGTCTCCGGCCGTCCACGGGGCTTGTTCTGCAGGTCGAAATTTCCAGAACGAAAACGTTGGAACCAAAAACGCACTGTGTTTTCTTTTGCGGCACCGTCGCCATACACATCATTAATCCTTCGAGCCGTTTCTGCAGCACTGGTGCCACGGTGGAACTCGTACTCGTAAATAACGCGATATTTCAAGTTTTTCATTTTGTAAACTGAGTGACGCAAAGAAAAAAACAATTGAGGAAAAAACAAATGAATTATAATTTTCAAAACACAAATACATGAGTAAATAGCTGTATAAATTTGGATTTGGAATTCCTAACCAAAGAGAAGATATTTGAGATCAAATTTGCCAGTACGGCAAAACGCCAATTTCATATGTAAGGACCTAATATTAGCGGTGTATAGACCACCAAATCAGAATAAATTGCAATATATAAATGAAATTGAAACAATAATTAGCAATGTAAACACTAGTGATAATTTTATCATTCTTGGTGACATAAATATAAATACCTTACATGAAAATGATCCTCTAGTTATAAAATATGAAAATTTGCTACAGTAACTATTTTACAAGGTGCATTTTTGACATCACAAGAGAAGCTATTGTTAATGATCGATTATCACAATCATGCATAGATCATATTTACATTAGATATAGGCCAAATAATAAAAATGAAAATAAACTGCTGTCTTGTGTTTGTGAGTCGCTTGTGGCTGACCACTATATTACAGCTTCAAGAATAATATTCACGAAAACTGACAATACGCACAAGATGAAAACTAGGCGACTGATGGATATGAAACAAGAGAAAATAGATCTGCTCATTCAAAATCATAATTGGAATTCCATATTAAAAATTAAAAACTGTCGTGATATATATGATTGTATAAAAAATAAATTTTGTGAGATATATACAAAGTCCAGAATAAACTCGTACGGAAGTGTGAATAGTCGCAAAATCCAATATGTCCATGGGTAACTAATACATTGCTAGAAGAAATAAATAAAAGGGATAAATTATTTGTGCTGTGGAGAAATTCACCTAGAAATAAATCGCATGAAATGATTATAAGAGGTTTAGAAATAAATTAAATAAAGTATTGATAAATAAAAAGCGAATCTATTATAACAACTTGTTCAGAGAAACTTTACACGACAGCCACAAAACTTGGGATACAATTAATAACATTTTAGGTAGAAAAAATACGAGTAACTGTGATGAAATCATAACAAAATTCTTTAGTGGCACCTCATACACTTGTATCTGTAATAACTTTGTTAAGTATTTCTCGGATTATATTGATCAAATGTTGCACCATTGTGAACATAAATTGTCAGACTTTTCTTTGGTAGATCAACCACAGAGTTTGTTAATCACTAAAGCGTCTCTGAGTGATATCATAGAAATAGTAAGGGGTATGAAACTTACTCATATGCCAGGTATTGATGGCATACGCTTGGGTGAGATTAAAAGAAACATAAATGTGCTAGGTCCCGTGATTGTTCATCTTATAAATACTATCTTGACACAGCATGAAATCCCAGGAATGTTAAAAATAGGAATTATAAGACCAATCTATAAAGGGGGGAAGCATGATGAATATACTAATTATAGGCCCATATGTATACTGCCTGCTATTGAAAAAATCTTAGAAAAATTTTTGCATACTAAAATCTATAATTACCTAATAAAGTTTAACATATTAGATCCAAATCAGTATGGATTTCAAAAACACAAAAGTACAGAAATTCTCATGGAAAATTTTTCAAATCATGTAAATTCAGAATTAAATGACAAAAATCATGTCATTATACTATTCATAGATAATTCTAAAGCATTCGATACAATAAATCGGGAAACACTCATAACAATCTTGAGAAGCATTGGCATAGGTGGAAATTTAATTGAAGTCCTAGTGGATTACTTAACAAATAGAGAAATTTTAGTAAAAATTAAAGACACATTTAGTAATCCAAAATTTACGAATACTGGGGTGCCCCAGGGATCTATTCTTGGTCCACTACTGTATATTATTTATGTATCTACTATGTCTAAAATCTTTAAGTACGCTAAGCATTTTGTGTATGCTGATGATACTGCTCTTGTTATCTCCCACAAGGATGTAAGATGGGTGGAAAATTGTATGCAAGAAGATTATAATGCTTTACTTAAATGGTCTCATGATATGGGTTTAATTATTAATGCAAAAAAAACAAAAGTCATGCATATAAGGTCACCTCATATAACTGTGACTAATCAAATAAATATTATTTCCCATAATTTTGATTGCTTGCATTCCGGAATTAATGCATCGTGTAATTGTGAAAAAATTGAATTAGTTAATGAATACGTATATCTTGGTATTACCATAGATACATTTTTCAAATGGGATATTCAGGTAAATAAGGTATGTAAGAGGTTGAGAACTGTATTGGGATGTATGCACAAGATTAAATACTATGTTCCGATACAGACTATGAAAACTATATATCAATCTTTAGCGGAATCGGTAATAAGGTATGGAATAACTAGCTGGGGTCTAACTTGCAAAACTAATATTAGAAAAATTCAAAATATTCAAAATTCGGCTATAAAATTAATAAATAAAGAAAGTGCTACTAAAGATATACAGGAACTCTTCAAGAAACAAGGCTCTATGCCAATTAATGCTATCTTGTGGTACAAACTAATTACACGATATCATGAAGATGGGACATATAAGCATAGATTGATTCATAAACATAGTACCAGATTTACGGTTAAAGAAGGACTACGAATACCGAAGGTCATAAATAAATATGGACAAAGAACATTAAAATATGTCATACCAAAAATATTTAATAAAATCCCATGTTGTGTCAAAATGGATATTAATAAAAAAGGGCAAAATACAGAATTAATGAATATGTTATTAAATAAAAGAGACTTATTTTGATTTTGGTAATATTTGTATTTTTTCTTGTATTGTTGTATAGTATTGTAGATTTGTATTTGAGTTTATAAGATCTATTGTAATTAATTAATATGAATGTATTTCTGGTAAATACAATTTATTTATATATATGTATTGATGCACCTACAGACAAATATCAATGTGATGTTTTGTGGGTCTGAGATGTAAAAAAAAAAAAAAAATTAATAAATAAAAAAATAAAACATTGCAAGGAATGCCCTAAATGTCCCAGCTTTTGTTTAGAACCGTGCTTTAGAATTTATCATGATACAAATAATTTATAATACATATTATCAATAATAAGTACTCACATTTCCAATAAATAAAAAATTCTTATCATCAATTATTTGTTTTTGAGTCAATATACCTACCTGTTTATTACCAAGATGAATTAGAAGACAATTTGTCGGTAATTATTTTTGAGGAATTTCAAACATCTGCGGAAAGTTTTGCTGGTAGCCTGTTTATATGTATAATTTTATTGACAATGCTACCTGAAACTGACCCTTTTAGTGTTCACTGTTAGCAATTACAGTAAAACCTTGTTAATTCTAAATTCAAGGGACCCGAAAAATAAATTTCGAATTATAGGGGTCCCCGTTAATTCGAAATTTATGGTACAAAAAAAATCGCGGTGCGATTGTGAAATTTGCCAAAAACATAAAACTCTCGAAAAAAACGTTAATTTTGTTAAATTTATGCTTATATTTAAAGAAATCACTTTGAAAACGCAATATTTATTATGTTAATGCAAAGATCGCGACATTTTGAGATATTTGGTGTTCTCACTCGCGAAAAAATCTTTTTTCCATTTCTGTCACATCTGGATAGTGGCCATATTCAAAATGTTTTGTTATACTTGAATTTGTGGGACGTTTCAAATTTTAAAAAAAATTCGAATTACGCGAACCAAAATGTATTGATTTATGGTGCAAGGAGCTAAAAGACATTTCGAATTACGAATTACCGGGGTTTTCGAATTATCGGGGCTAATTTACTATGAAATTCACATTTTGGGACTTGCAAGTTTTACAAATTTCGAATTATCGGGATTCGAATTAACGGGGTTTTACTGTAGTAAATCCAGTTCCGAATATTACGAAATGATTGTAATTCATTCATTAGTTTCGTGTATTCAATTAGTTTCATGCAGAATTCTTGTTTCAGGCTGATTACGTGGTGTTGAAAGAACATGCCCAGCAGCTCGGGGTCCTGGTTTGGGAGAACGAAAGAACGCGAACAATGGTTGTTACGAAACAGGGTCACGATGATGTGAAAAAGTTTTGGAAGAGATACTCCAAAAGCTCATAACCAAATAATTTGAAATAATAATAAAAATAAAATCTTGGCCAATCACTAGTCACATGAATTTACCATCATGTGTTTCTTAAATTGTGAATGAACATTGATTGAGTTAGATGGACTTTTTTAGTCTGAAGTTTATCTTAATAAAAATAATACATAAAACAAATGCAGTGTTTGAGCAATAATGGGTAGTGCTACGGATCTCAGAACTGTTTTTTTTTTGTGGGCGGTGCTGAAACGCAGAATATAATTTGTTAAGCAATTAATTGATGTATGCACTGAGTTTATTTTAATATGAATAAAAAAAGTTTGTTTTTATTTTCCTTGCACATGCATTTTATTTTTCCCCGATCATTCAATTTTGTTGGTTTCTATGTAATTTATATTTGTTAGACTATGCCTTGAGGCATCAAAAAATTTTGTGTAACTATTGCACACAAAATTCGTTGTATTATCATTGTTTATGGCATAGGTACATTATTATTTTTCATTAATAAATTATTTTGAAAATTTCAAAATGAGGCAAATATGAGCTGATCCACAAAGGTTATTTATTCTCAGTGATGCGTGCAGATAGTGGAGAAATCATGTCACACAGAGTTTGAGTAATGTCTAGGGCCCGAATAAGAGTCAATACTTAAATGATTTAAAGGTTAAACTTTAAAAGTGTGGTTCGGACTGCAAATCAAGTTGAAAAAACAAAAAAAAATGTTTAAAAAAAATATACTTAAATTTTTTTTAAAAACATAAATTGTAAGTAAACAAACTCACATTTTGCAATAATTTTAACCGGTCGGGTGCCGGAGCACAGATCTGCGCTCCCTACACACGTATGCGAATTCGGCCTATTTTGTCTACGTTTTTGAGTTTTTAAAGTTTATCATTAGCTGTATTTCAAGTTTTTGAATGAATGAACGAGTTCTATTTGTCAAGTGACCTCATTTGCCACGCAAACCGGACAAAAAATCATTCCAAATGTCGTCTTCGAACCGCGCATTAATTGTGTTATTTATTTGTTAAAAAAAGTGTTAAAATCAAGTATTTTTATATTCTTTGATATATTTAGAACAAAAATATTGAAATACAATATCTGTAGTGTTAATTGCTTCCATGGTTTTATTCGATAAACATGTGCATACATTTCCGACAGTAAATTTCGTTACTTATTTTCATAATTAATGAATAAGTAATTATTGTACAAGTAATTATTGAAATATAAGTTATTATTGAAGTCTGTATATTGAGAAACCAGAAACTGCAACTTTTTAGCGATTATTGTTGATTTTTACATGAATTATAACCATCACAAAAAAGTGCCCAAAAACAGCAATCGTGCGCGTAATCGCGCAGCAGACAGGGCAAACAGGGTACATTCCGGGTTACGTACGGCCGGCTTCCGACTGGTTAATAAGTATAGGATAATAGTTTCATCATCATCATCTTCTTCCCCTTGTCCTAGTAGGGTCGGGGGCCCAAAGACTCGACAAGGTGCTTTCATGATCCCCTGTCTTGCGCTGCTTCTGCTCGAGTCAACCAGTCCAGACCCATTCTGTTTTCAAATACATTTTTTGTTGTCTCTCCCAGCTTAATCTGGGTCGACCCGCCCTCTTCTTCTTCCCTCCGTCTTCCTTCTTCCCTCCGGGGTTGCCAAGAGGATTCTTCTTGGTAATCGTTCCTCTGGCATTCTGAGCACAAGTCCAAGCCACCCCAGTTGTGATTTTTCTATGTGCAGGAGTAGGGGCTCCATGCCGAGTGTGTGCCTTATGTCGGCACTTCTCACTCTGTCCATCAGTGTGACTCCCACTACCCCCCTTAGAAAACTCATCTCGGCAGCCTGGACTCTTGATCTCACTCTCTCCGTCAGGATCCAAATTTGATGGCCATATATTAGGGTGGGCCTGTACACAGATTTGAGAACAGTCAGTTTTGCTTTGACACTAAGCTCGGATTTTCTTTATCACCGCACTATATAAAGAGCATAGAACGCTGGCTGCAGCTCCGATTCTTCCATCTATTTCACTTTCCTGTCTTCCGTCGCTAAAATCGTCGTCGAAAATTCCACTACGAGGTATTTGAATTTTTTCCCTTGTATGCTGATCGAGCACTGCTCTTGGTCTCTTCCTACGACCATAACCTCTGTTTTGGCAGTACTAATCTTCATCCCAACTTGAATGCACTCTTCATTGAAGGAATTTATCCACTCTTGTAGGTCCTCCTTTGTGGGCGCCACCTCGCTATATCGTCCGCAAAGAGTCTATTTCCACATATCCAACTCTCACGGCCCTTGCTGTTTGGCTTTTCTGGCTTATCCTGTCCATAAAAAGAGTGAACAGGATTGGCGAAAGTGGGCAACCTTGTCTTAAACCTACTCCAACATTGAACTCTTCCGAAATCGTGCCGTTTATTCGTACATAGCTTTTGCAATCCTCATACAGTGATTGCCTTGAGAAGGTTTCTCTCTATTCCGTATTCATCCAGCACTGTCCACAGGATGTGTCGTGGCACCAAGTCATATGCTTTCTCCAGGTCTATGAATCCCATATAAATATTTTTTCCATACTCCCAGCTTTTCTGGATAGTTTGTTGCAGTGTAAACAATTGGTCTGTTGTGCCTCTCCCGGCTCTGAAACTAATGTAGTTTTCTTAGCCTTGGTATATGGTTTTCATAGCCTTCTTGGATCTTGTTTTCTGTTACTCTGCGACATTTTCTCTCCAGAATGCGAGCATATATTTTACCTGGTTGACTCAGCAAGGTGATTCCTCTGTAGTTGACACACACTTTACTGTCTCTCTTTTTAAAAGTGGGGACTATCACTCCTGTTCGCCAAACTTTTGGGGCCTTGCTCGTTTTCCACGCTACTGAAAACATGTGGGCTAGCCAACTTATTCCCTTATTGTTCAGATTTTTCAGCATCTCAGGCCTTATCTCATCTCTGCCAGCTGCCTTCCCATTTTTTATTGACTTTAAGGCGCCTTTTACTTCCTCTATTGTGATGCCATTTTCGCCGTTTATTTTGTTTATTATTACTTTATCATATCAATATCAATAATATTAAAAAATAATAAGTTTATTTTGTAATATAATTGAAAAAAAAAGACATCTAATGAAACCATAAAATTTAAACCATAACCATTTAGTCATAAAAAATTGTGGGCAATTTTTTTTCTTCATTTTTAAAAAGTTTGATAACTTATTAATTGATTAAATCATTTTATTTGTGTCATTTTAACAAGTTATCCACATTTAAAATATATGTGACCTGATGAATAAAATTTAAAATGATATATTTCCAAACCAAAAATGTGATAAAAATTAAAGAGAAGATATGAGAAAAAATGGTGAAATTTGCATACTTTGGTGGAAAATAGTGTGTAAGATATAATCCATGAGTTAAGTTAAGCAGTTTCGTTAAGTAAGAAAAAAGTATCACTTCTTTTGTGCAAAAGATACCTAGCATGCTGGCTTCAAACTCAGCCAATAGGCATGATAACAGATTTTGAAATAACCTATAATGTAGGTACACGTTTACTATTACCGAAAATAACATTATTTCAGTTATAAACTATGTTTTTACACAAATAATTGCATTTCCATCTATCTATTTTTAATTTCACCCCAAAACACTCGCAAACTGTACCGTTTGATCGGTCGGACTCAAAATTTGGAAACTAATTCTTTAGGACTCGGCGAGTAACATAGGCGACATTTCCCCCTATTTTTTTAACCCTTCCCCACCACTGATATATTTTCGATGCAAATCTTTAAACTTATCTTAAAAACTCGTCGGGTAACGTAGGCGATATTTCCTTCCTATTCTCAAACCCCTTCCCCTCCCCATGACATATTTTAGATGCAAACCTATACCGCTTGTCCAATCAGACTCAAAATTTGGAATCTTATTCTTTAGGACTCGGCGGGTAACATATGCAGCATTTCCCCCTATTCTTTTAACCCTTCCCCTCTGCTGACGTATTTTCGATGCAAATCTATACCGTTTGCCCGATCGGACTCAAATTTTGATAACTTATTCTTAAGGACTCGGCGGGTAATATATGCGACATTTCCCCCTATTCTTTTACCCCTTCCCCTCCGCTGATATATTTTCAATGAAAATCTATACCGTTCGACCAATCGGACTCCAAATTTGGAAACTTATTCTTTAAGACTCGGCAGGTAACATAGGCTATATTTCCTCCCTCTCCTTTTATCTTTTCTCCTCCCCCTGATACATTTTCGATGCAAATCTATACCGTTCGAATCAAACCGTTGTTTCCCCCCATAAATTTATTTTCAACTTAATCCTTAACCCATGCAACGCTGGGTACGAACAGCTAGTTAATAACATATTATCCAGATTTTAATACTTCATAATATTCTGCCAGATAAATATTTAATTTTGATTTATTTTTTCCTAATATATGTATAAATAAAAGTCATGCTTCTTGTTCTCACTGCACGCCCCTTCAGCTTACGCATACTATTTTGATTGTCTTTCTTAAATGGAAAAACCTATACCTATGGTTCGAAATGTTTCACGGCGACGTATTACTTATATTATGATTGCTTCAAAAATGCAATATGCAATGTGTGGTTTTGCCATTGCCATATTCAAAATTAACCACATCATATGAAAATCAGCAGGTAATGGGCGATAGTCAATTGTAGAAACTAGTGGCTGTACAGCAGCTGGTGCAGCCAATAACCAAATGCGGACATCAATGGACACTTAGGCCCGGTTGTTTCAAGTTCGATCAAAGTAAGCGGTCGATAAAAGCATAGATTTTTACGAAAACGGATCGTCTGATTGGTGGAGAACGTAAAATTTCAGTTTAAACTCTACGCTTACTTTGATCGAATTTGAAACAACCGGGCCTTAGCAGTCAGTACAGCCGCCCACGGGGCCTAGCAGCAAGCAATCAGCGACAGCCGTATTTGATGAGGTCAAATCTCTCAGCGGATCCATTCTTAGTCAGTTCTTTTTTCAAACATTCAAATGTACATACAACACCGATTAATAATTTTCATTTGAAACGGAATTAGTATAAGGAGTTTATTTGTATAAAAATATATTACAAGATGGACTAAAATAATAAGCATTATAGTGTAGGTAAAAAAATTATAGTATTTTAAAAACCTAAATAAAGTGATAAATACATTAAAAATCAATTTGTTTCTTGTAAATCAACTTGTCCAAAAGGATAAAGTATTGCTGAAATAAATTATATTAGCCTTAGAATTCTAATAGTAATTCAGTGATGTAAGTAAAAATAGTGTTTAGATATGCTGCCTTGATCTATTATTGACAGTGACATGGTTATTGGCAACACTGAATTATTCTATAACAGCTGATCAGTTAGAGCTATATATCTAACAATCCCTCCATCACGCAATTCTTGAAGTCGTCTTGTATGTCGAAGCATAGGAATCAGATTCAATGTGTGTTTATCTATCTTGCCACCAATTACATTCTTCAAGTCTTCCTGTGTTATAAACCGTTTGCCTGAAACATATATGTTCAATTATTATTTTACAGTTTGCTCTTAACAGGATAAAATTTATGACGGCACACACATTTATGCTAAAATCTCACGACTGTAAAAATTACAATATTTTTACAGTCATGAGATTTCAGAGTTCGGGTTTCATAACTTTGCACTTTTTAATACGCTGATACGATTGTGTATAATATACAGAGTGTATTAGTAACCATCCTTACCATGGTTGGTTATTTTAATTTTATTCCGTCATCCAACAGGGAGACATAATTGCTTGGTAGGTTTCATTTGAGTGATTGTTCCTAGTTTAACTTTATCATAAGCATAAAAGGGTTGTGATGTATATAATTCACATTGGTGATGCAACGAATACTCGTATTCGCCGAATATCATCACGAATATTAACCCCCCCTGGGCCGCCGACGCATATATCCGACAGGCACAAAATAAATTATTTATCGACGGCCGCGTATCGAATTTGAAAAACGTAATTTTATCCCAATAGAGAAATCCTGTTGTGACCTGTCGTTCCATTTTCAACTCAAAAACATCACCGATTATATTTTAAATCAACAATCAAAACGGAAGTTTTTCTGCCGTCAAAATCGTATAGAGAAGTTGTAGATGTCGCCCCGATCGCGTGTTGTGCAATCGAAATTCAAATATTCCATCGTCAAGGTCACGCGCAATGTGCGCGGGAAATACGATTTATTTTTTTCGATTTTCGATTTATTTGTACACGTATATACAAATATATACGATATGTTTTGCGATATTTGTCAGTTTTTGTTGGTTTATGATTCAATTGAATACTAATAGTGATTTATTAACAAAAATACACGCAATTTTGTTGCGTTTATTTGAAATATGTGTGTGTGTGAAAGTGTATCATATTTATGTGTTATGAGTGCGATGTCCCGTCGTGTGCCGTGCCGTGCAACAAAATATATCACACAGAAGAAGATTATTATTATTAATAGTAGTGTTGTTTCTAATAAACAAATAAAAAAAATATTATTATTTTTCAGAAAATGTTGCGCTGGCAACATTATGGAAATACAAAAAAAGATTATTTTTTTTACTTAAATGATAAAAAAATCATTGCGTTTCGACACTTACGATAAAATAATATGAATGTGTGTGTTTTTTTTTTTAATATACGCATGTTTTCATGGTTTTTTCGTAAAAAGAAAAATCACAAAAAATTCCGAAAATTTACGGCCCACAACAAGTTAAAAATAAAATACAGAAAAAATAGTTAAATGTCTCCCACAATTAAAGGATGACACAGACAGACATAATTATAGACAACTAGCAGGAAAGCAATTGGCTTCGCCGATTGCTTACTGCTAGGCCCTGCGGGCGGCTATTGTGGCCGCTTCGCAGCCAATGATGGCCGCTGCGCGGCCAATTGTATCTGGCAAACTTCCATTTTTGCTATTGTGGCCGCTTCGCGGCCAAATGCGTTTGCTGTGCAGCAAACACAATTGTTTACCTATGCCTACGTCAGCCGCTTCGCGGTCAATTGTATCTGGTAAATTTCCACTTTTAATTACGGGTAGTTTAGATATAATTAAGACAAAGTATTTATTCAAAATTTCTAACCGATTAATAGCGTGGAATAAACCATAGTTCGATAGGTAGGTACCTACTCTCTTCTCTTCTCGCAGTGTTGATTACTTTTATACAACATTATAAAAAATTAATCTTTGTTTAATTTTTACATAAACAAATTTGAATGTTCAAAACCAAAAATGTAATTAAAATTTCAACAAAAAAAATATTCTCGACCGTAAAAAAAAAATTCGATCCTGCCAGGATTCGAACCTGGCATCTTCTGATCCGCAGTCAGACGTGTTATTCATTGCGCCACAGGACCCGATAAACAACGTGGCAAAATTATTGTATACAAATAGAAATCATCATCCAAATGCAGAAACGTACGACATTGGTTGGAGTAATTATAATATAGATTCAAATTGATATTGATATGGCAGATCAAACAATTTTACAGTTTTATTTGAGTGATTGTTCCTAGTTTAACTTTATCATAAGCATAAAAGGGTTGTGATGTATATAATTCACATTGGTGATGCAACGAATACGAATACTCGTATTCGCCGAATATCATCACGAATATTAAAAATAAACTATTTATAACTGAACGCAACGCAAATTACGGTTTGGCTGCGCACCGTGTATCCGAAGACACCTACGCACTCTATTATTAAGTTAAATAATTTGGTTTAATGAAGGTGAGGTATAATTATGTACTTCGAACAAATAAACTTTTAAATATTTCTCCGATGTTATGAGCTCTCGTTGCACTTCGATTCTCCCCAGCATTTGTGAATCTATTAGATAGATAGTCATGAAATTTGTCATCATTTAAGTCTGGCATAATATGATGGAATTTACCAAAGTCATCCCTTCTAGTATATTACATTTCGTTCAACCATTTGGTTCTACGATGCCGACGACGCCGTAGCAGCCTACGAGTAAGAAGAGAGTTTTCCAGAAGGTACAGATTATTCAGCGATGTTGATGTGGCCGTTATCCGGCCCCCGCTGTTTATGCAAGTTGTGTAGAAAGATGTTATAATTAAGGGGTCACCATCTCTAAATTTTACTTCGGGGAATAGCTCTGTAGAAATGTAATCGGTTTTAATGTAATATGAAACTGAGGTGTACTGTTACGTTTTCAGAATAAAATATACTCGAAACCATCAATACTATATTGGTTTATACTATTGAGAACTTACCTTTTGTTTTGGGGCACTCTTGTCTTTTATATATGAAGAGTTTATCTTGATCTGTTCTCTTCTTCATAGCCGATTTGGGAATGTGCAGAAGAGAATATTTCTCTTCGAGACATTGGTTTATTTTGTCAATAAAGGAGTTGATAGCTTCATATGTAACCCTTCCACGCATATACCTAAAAATGTTGTGTAATTAACTATGGTCATTCCACCAAAAAGGAAGTTCTCATAATGAACAATATTTAGGAATAAATAAGATCTTAAGAATCAAAACAAAAATCAATTCGAGTACCAAAAAATATTTCTTAAAAATTCTATGCGAGTTTTCCTGTGTTTTGATTTAATATATCCTCCCTTCAGAGGTAAAACTCACTAACTGTAATATTGACCAAAATGAGTTATCAATACAATCATTCATATTTTTTCCATCTCTATTTCAGGTAAAATTCAGTATGTGAATATCACATGTTGAATGTTTAAACCTCATTATCCCAATACTCCAATGTCACTTTGTGAGTTTTACTTCTAAAGGGACGATATATTTAAGTTACCCATAATGAGGGGCAACATTTATTCAAAAGCAGAAGAACAAGCGTGTGTAGGCAACCTACACTTATATCAAGTGAAAAAAAAAAACAATTTTAAACTCACCCTGGTATTTTGCAAAATTCCGTTTGCGTTAAATATTGAATGTCTTTATGTATAAATTGTTTCTGTGCACTTGGCATAATACTTTCAGCAAAATCTAAATGTCTTCTTATGGGTAGTGGAGTTTGTGCATCCTGCAGACAGAGACGCTAATTAATGAAATATTTTTAAAATTTTCTATCCCAAAATAAAATAAAGAAAATGTTTAAATCAATTCATTGTTCATCATTCATGTGATTTCATGCATCCAACTTGAACAATAAGGGATATTTCCATTATATTATATAAATACAACAGATCTTTCATTTAGCAAAATGTGAGCCTTGAAAAATAGGTGACTATTTTTGTGCAACACATAATATACTTCTTTACTAATGTAACTATTTT
This sequence comes from Agrypnia vestita, assembly GCA_016648135.1. Classification (NCBI taxonomy): domain Eukaryota; kingdom Metazoa; phylum Arthropoda; class Insecta; order Trichoptera; family Phryganeidae; genus Agrypnia; species Agrypnia vestita. The sequence goes on along the minus strand of JADDOH010023207.1, from coordinate 56,260 downwards.
TCGAGAATTTCACATCAATCGGCATGAAATAACTTGCCAAGGGACTTGGATTAGTGATACACAGAAGGGGTTTCAAATATAACTTTCACAAGCGAGTGGACAAGTGATTGTGTTAAAAAAGTGAAAAAAATGACATCATATTTGATTATGTTAAAAAAGTGAAAAAAATGACCATGGCAAACAATTTGTCAAACAAATATATTATTTGTAACATTAGAACAGACGACTATGGGTTGCTGGCGCAATATAGAAGATAGAGGGTATTTTTGATAGGAATTGTGCATGTATACAGATAAGATTTGTCTCAGAGACTCATCTCAAAAGGGCATAAATGACATTGCATTGAGCACGAAGCCCTTCTATATTCTTTATAATTCAATTTTTATTAAAATAGTACATTTTTATGCAAAGTAGAGTAATTGATACATTCTGACCTTTACTAGCAAATCTCTAGGACAAGATTAAGATGGTAAAGATGACGATTGAAATGAGAAAGACGAAACACAGTCCCATCTGTAGATATACACTATACGACTCAACTAGGGTTGTCATGTCAATAATGATAACAATGGATAGATGATACAGGTGGGAATGACTTTTTAAACTTTCACCGTGGCTTAACATGTTTTTTAAATATATAACACATTTTTTTCAAAAGTCACACATTTTTTTTGTGTTTATCAACAAGAAAAGGAGACTTTAATATCTGAAGATGAAAAAATATTCAATATAAGTAATATTTGAAGAGTATATTGAGAATTTTGAATACGACTCTTGCCCAGTGACCCAGTGGTCAGTAATTCGTGCCCCATTCCAGGAGACAAGCAAATTAGTCCTATTTTCATAGCACAAGCGTTTAGCTCAGTTTGAAAATAATAATAATGTTGATTTGCATCCCTATTTTAAAAAAAGGCGATCGGTTCATGAATTTACTAAGTACTGAGTTAGTAATTTTACTTTCTCATAAAAACTATTAAATTAAAAGTGCTATTCATAAGTACATTTATATATTTAATCGGCTAAATCCAAGATAATGGTCCCATTGCATATACAACGAAAATGATTATTTCACTATATTATTGAATGTGCTAATAACAAAATGAAAGATAATTTACGTTTAAAAAGTAAGTATTAAATAAGATATTACACTTTAAAGTTTTGAAAAATACACTGCATATTTTGACATTTCATAGGCAATATATGAGGTTAGGTTAGGTTATTAGGTTTGGTTAGGTTAGGTTATTAGGTTTGGTTTGTTTAATTTAGATTACGATTATTTTAGTTAGATTAAATTAACAGGACATTAAAATATATGGTGAAATACTTATTTTCATTGTATGAACAACGGGACCATAGTCTTGGATTATTTCATTTAATATAAAATAACATAAATAAAATGAAAGCATTTCAATGTGCGTAAAAACATGGCTTTGCCGCCGTGTTTGGTACACTGTTATTAAAAATAATTTCTTTATATTATAGCTAAGAACAGAAATATAAAAAAAATAATAATCAAAATGGGCCACTCAACTTACTTACTTACCATCAGGCCGTTTCTCCGTGGGGGAAGGCAGAGAGAATAGAGCGCCACACTCTTCTGTCCTGACATACAACTCTTGCCTCATCCACATTCATACATCTTCGCATGCAAGCTCAACGGTTGTTGAGGCTTCTAACAGGACCATCTTTCATATCTGGTTATAATCTGGTCACGCAACGTCTCCCGCGGTCACCCTTTCTTTCTTTCACTTGCATTATATATCTTTTTTACCATTTTTTCCTCATTCATTCGCTCAACTTGCCTAAACCATCTGAGCGACCCTTTGTTCACCACTCAAAATGTAGTTTAAAGCGAATGGTCCATAGTATAATAATTTCTAAGAGAACCTATAGAAAAAAAAAAATGTACTTACCCCAACAGAAATATTAATCTTTTCAAATTCATCTTCTAATAGCAGCTTATTAAATTTACTAGGAAGATTATTTTCTATATAATTCATCTTGGATTCTAAGAATTTAACTTCCTCATCAACATTGTTTATTTTAGGAAGTAACTGCTTCATTTTTTTGACTTCCTCTTGGGCGGTTTTGATGCTGCCTTTTATTTTCCCAACCAATGTGATCGCATATTTTATATCGTTTTCGAGGAACTTTTGATCTTGAATGAGTGATATAACATCTGAAATATGATTTTTTCTGTCATTTTGTGAGGTAATCAACTCGTCCAGACTTTCGTAATCATCAATCGACTTTTTAGAATTCATATTGAAATTGTAACGAATAATCAAAATTGTTATGGCAGAATAGACATCTGTTCTACGAGAACACTTTGATGTCTAAACCGTTTAAGTAAATTATATACGTTGTAATACAACTAAGTAATTATATCTGTTTGAAATACTCGAGGTACAAACTATGTTCCTCTTCTAATCACAGAACATTTTACATTTCAAATAAAACAAAAAGTGAACTGAACTAAACTGACGAACAAATTTAAAAATGACATTTAAATATTTAATGTTGCTATTACTAATTTAATGTTTCACTTGTAAAAAAATAAATGTCCATTAGATTTATCTGGTAGGTACCTACACAGATTAAAAAAAAATCAGAATTGTTTCACTCTCCTTCCATCTCGTGGGGGGAAAATGAATCTAATCCTAATATGGGACAGCTGGATTGTATAGTATGTGAGAAATATAAAGCTGAGAATTGTTCAAAATGATGTCTATCTTCTTGAAAGTAAGTTTTCTATAGGAAGTAAACATCTAGATAAAGAAAAAGGAAAGATGTACCAGAATAAAAATCTGTGGAATTTTTTTTATCTCTTGTTTGTATTTATTTTAGAATATATATGCATACATATATTTGATTTGTACAAAATTTCGAAAAAAATGTGATTTGGTTGATACCTCTGTAATTTGGTTGGAAAGTCGTCGATTGTACAGTTGCCGGCAAACTTCACGAAATTCTTTGGCTAAGTGGGGGAATGCGCAGAAGACGAAATTTGGGTCTCGTTGGTGGAAAGGTAGATGCGCAAAGGTCCCCCCACTACGCCGCAGAATTTCAAGATGTTTGCCGGCTATGTTTGTATTATTAAGTGTTCATTTAGTTAGTTTTTAGTCGAATTTTGTTGGGTTTTTTGTTGATTATTTGTGTTATAATGTACTTGTACTCACTATTTCATATTTAGTTTGACATAAAAGAAATTAATAAAATAAAAAATAATATTATAAATATATATGTTTTTTTATTTTTTCGATCCATTTATCTGGTAGAGTTGCAAGTTTATGTACACGTCCATAGCATCAAACGATGGTAGACTACACAAGGTATGAGAAAAAAAGGTTTCAAAGCAGGATCAGTTACCACTTAGCAGAAATTTAATTTTATTTAATCCGCTCCATACAAAAAATACAAAACATTTTTTTTTGCCCAAACTATAAAGTTTAGGAAAAAGTTTCATAGAACAACTATTGATAAGGTTAATGAGCTCTATCCATCCGCATAAAGAAAAAAGTAAAAAAAGAAAGTTGGTCCCTAAGTCCCTCAAATTACGGTTTCGACCCACTGTGCGGCGGCTCAGGGCCCACCGTGGTGAAGCAGCCATCGCCTGGAACCGTCCAGAGCGCTGCAGGCCATCTTCTCTTCAAGCGACCTTGACGGCGCCGCCCCGCGTTCTTGAACACACGTGGCGGCGGCTTAGGGCCCGCCGTGGTGGAGCGACCATCGCCTGGAACCGTCCAGAGCGCTGCAGGCCATCTTCTCCTCAAGCGACCTTGACGGCGCCGCCCCGCGTTCTTGAACACACGTGGCGGCGGCTCAGGGCCCGCCGTGGTGGAGCGGCCATCGCCTGGAACCGTCCAGAGCGCTGCAGGCCATCTTCTCCTCAAGCGACCTTGACGGCGCCGCCCCGCGTTCTTGAACACACGTGGCGGCGGCTCAGGGCCCGCCGTGGTGGAGCGACCATCGCCTGGAACCGTCCAGAGCGCTGCAGGCCATCTTCTCCTCAAGCGACCTTGACGGCGCCGCCCCGCGTTCTTGAACACACGTGGCGGCGGCTTAGGGCCCGCCGTGGTGGAGCGACCATCGCCTGGAACCGTCCAGAGCGCTGCAGGCCATCTTCTCCTCAAGCGACCTTGACGGCGCCGCCCCGCGTTCTTGAACACACGTGGCGGCGGCTCGATGGGCATCATAAACAAAAATAGCGGTCTCTGTTTAACGGTGAATCCGAATGTTTTGTCTTAGCTAGCCAACTCGATCACCAGTGAGGTCGCTGCAGTGGCACACGCATTGGGCAGATACGTGCTATACTTGAGCCTTGCCCGTCGTTTCGACGGATGGTTAGCTTTACCGTTAGTTTTTTTGTTTGAGTGCGCGTGTATATTTTTGACATAAGTTGTGTTTGTTATAGATTTTTACCATATCTTCGTTAAATAATGATGTGATATCGAAGTTAGTAAATCAAGAGTATAGTTCCGAAGACCAAGAGGATGCGTCCACCAGTGAGACGGAAAAATTGTTCCGAAGACCAAGATGATATGTCCACCAGTGAGACGGAAAAATTTGTGCTGGAAGACGATGTCCAAAGTGACGAAAATTATGAGCCATCTAATTACTAAGAAAGTCAAATGAGTACACCTAGAGACTTATTAATAACTGTGGAATAAGTTCTTACAAGAAACTCCAGTACTCTTCCAGATTCCTTACAGACCAGCATCATTCAACTGCCTCAAGGGAACATACGAGGTAAAAACCGATTTGTTTAGTCTACTACCAGGCTAAAAAATAATTCCACGCAAAGAATTTATGAAAACACTACATTTTCGACTTGTGGAGCCTTGAATAAAGGCAAGATTGGTAAAAACAACAATGCCTACGCAAAAGGTGAAAAATAAAATAAGGAGCGTTCTTTCAGCGCAACTTTCCATTAGTCAAGACCAGCAATCATCAGGCCAAGCTCTTTTTCAAGGATCGGTAAATGAAGAATAGTTATCAACTTCTTCGAAACAAGAAGATTATAAAAGAAAAACGTGCAGGAAGTGCCACTACAAGAAAAAGCGTATGACTAAAATTATTTGTGCCAAATGTAAAGTAGCCATATATGACGAACGATTGATTTTTGTACCACATGCGCTAAATATAAATAACTTTTATATTATAATTATTTGTTTACATAATCTTATGTACCATAAAATGACAAAATAGAGAATGTTGTATTATTTTTTTCTAGTTGATTTTGCGTGTTAAAGTTTATGAAAAAATAAAGATCTTTTTTCAGAAGTTTTAAAAATTTACTGTAGTTCTTAAATAAATAAGTAATGTTTAAATTATAAGACGTATTTTTATTAAAAAACCTTTTAATTAACGGTAATGTAAAATAACACATGCATAAAGTTCATATATTTTGCAAAAAAAGTAGGTACTTTTTCAAGTACCCGTCGTTTCGACGGATGGTTAGCTTTAATCGGGTACGCCCGAAGGTTAGCTTTCTAGGGTTAAACCATTTAAATACTGTCCCGTACTTTTTCTTGCAAAACGGGCAAGTACCTCCTTTTTTTTACTTAAAATAGTTAATTTTATAATTCGGTTTATTCTGTAATAAACTTTTTGAGATAACATGGGAATTACCAGATTGAATAACCTGATTATTTATTTTAGCACGTTGAATGTGTTACGTGCGTCTTTACCTCAAAAAAATGTCTGGAAATAAAAAAACATTATTCTTAATTATGTACTCTTACAATTTTACCGTTTTCTATGGCATTTTTGTCCTGATAATGGAAAGACTGCTTGATGTTCAAAAAATCTAATTTCTTTCATTATTCAGACCTTTCTTGTTCTCAGCGTCTGTCACAGACTCCGTTTACACTGACATCTTCTGTTCTCCTTCTAAGTTATAATATGCATGATTCATTGGTTATAAACTTAAATACTTTAGATCAGTGGCCCATCTGGCTGGTAGTTCAGTTTAACTTCATATATAATATTTCTTTAACCGTTTCAAAATGTATTAAAAATTTAATAGGTAAAAGGGTATTTGATATATTATTCTCTAGTCCAGCATTTCGATAGTACCTACTAATCGTAGGAACCATCGATATGGTAGATGACAGCATGTAATTGAAGACCGACAATCACACCCTTGTCCTTTTATGTCATTACTTTTCACTTTAGCAATATTTATGTAAAAATGATACACATGAATGTTTACTTGATACATATTGCATGTAGTTTATCTATTGGACCCGTCTTGAAATAGCACGATCAAATTACGTTGTACACGTAATTTGTACACGTACACGTACAAAAGTACACGTAAACGTACACGTAAACGTACACGTACAAAATACAAATTAAGAACAAAAACTCGTATTTCAAACATGTAAAGTGAATGTTCAGCTTTAATAATTTTTCTTCACATGCCATGCCAACAGGATAACTAGTAGAGTCCTTGATTTGGTCAGCCCACTGAGCTGAAGTTCGGCCTCTTCCTCTCTGGCCTTCCGCTTTTCCAGTTACTACCAGCTTCTCCAGATTATCATCTTCTCTGTGGGCGATGCGTCCGAGATCGATTCGTAGATAATGCATCACGAATCTTTGGTTGCAACAAATGCTATTAGAAGTAATATTTTATAAACCAAACAGAACCCAGCAAATTGCGGAGGAGGGCACGTGACAGAAATGATCTCATCACTTCTTTTGATAATCATATTTTAGCAGATAGTAAAAGTACTGGTAGATATCCACTGGCCATGTTCATTTTAAACTCGCGCATATCTTTGAGTTGTTAGGTACTACATCAAGCCGACCGGGCCCATGGAATACCGCAGTTGCGTTATTAGTTGCAGCTACCTACTCGCCGCTAACTCCAAAAGAGGCGAGAAGGTTTTTCTCCATTATTCCTTGCCATATCTCCTCGCTGCGTTCTGATCTGATTTGGTTACGAACCACTGGACCTCGGTATGCAGAGCAGGCTTGACAGTGCGTCTACTGGACCGCTGAATCCTTCCATATCTGGCATAAAAAAGGAATTTTTAATTCACTCAATAATACTACTATATTATGAATTGTGGAAAACAGTTTAAAAATATTAAGGGATGAGAAAATGAGCGCGATGGAGAAATATTATCGGAAATGTACATTTCGAGTTTCAAGCCACAATATGGAAAACATATTTACTTAATTAATTAATTGTTAGTGTCAATTAATATTTTGGATTTATAGTGGGATGCGAAATTTCGTCTATGAAATTTGTCACGCTCGCTCAAGTAACACACTGAGCCGCGGTGGCGCTGTCGTTACACTAGATCTATGAATGCTCAGAAATTAAAACTTTGGATCACCAATCAATGAAGTGAACCATCAATGAATGTGAAGTGAATCACCAAAGAATGAACCTTTCAGTTTTAGCGGTGGCACAAGAACGCTTGTGGTACATTGATATTCACGTTAGACAGAGACACAAAAGTTCCGAGCACTAAAATATTTTTTGTATGGCATGCGAGTAGATACGTGTTGATAGTTCCCCAGCCTTAATTTGGGCTAATTTTTAAAATCCACAACAAGAAATGAAACAATAAAAAAAAAAATACTTATTGTATATAATCACATGTAATACGAAAACATGTGAAAAAACGTATACACAAATACTGCTGACATAACGCCGCAAAGCGTAAATCGTCGTAATGCGAAGCAATTTTTCGTTAATTAAGATAAATTATAGAAGTCTCACAGAGACGAAACTATTTATATGAGAAACATGTATGGAAGTCTTTTTATAGGATGGGCCAGGGCTTGCGACCTGTATGAACTGACTTAAGTGATCACTACACAATGCAAAATAACAAATTAAATGATTAATTATTTGAAAAATTTGGCAAGAAACGATGACATCAACGACAAAGTCAACTTGGTTCAACGTTCTTGTGCAAAAAACAAATCTATTGGTGTAAAAAATGAGATAAAAATAACAAAGACTTTAAGAAATATTTCATAAACAAACGAAATTCCAAAATTTTGTTTTGGTTCTCCTGAAAACTTGCATTTTTGACTTATTCGGTTGTTCCTTTCGTCCACAGAGTTCATGAATTGTGTTCTACCTACATATAAAAATATTTTAATTTTTTTGGTGTTAATATAATTGTTTGAAAACACTTTTTTTCTTTAAAGAGTCAATATTATAAGAAACACGAAATTTTTTTTACTACTTAATGGATAAAACTGCGTAGTAATTAATTTTCTACATCTTATGTAGGTACTATACATTTGTACGGACGTACTTTTCCCAATTTTGGGGCATTGGGGCCCATTGTTTTAGTTATGCCACTGAATTTTAGTTCTCATTTGAAGTAGCTACTACTTATTAATATTATATAGGTATGTACATAAAGTTTTCCGAGTATCAAATATATTACTAATACATATATATTATAAAAATCGACAAATTTTCTTCGCACCACTTACAACTAAGAGAAAACCGCGATATTGAAATTCTCGTAAGTACATGAATATAATCTTCGCTCAGTGAATTCACTTACTTTTAGCATTCACACATTGTAATATCACGTACCTATTTGTTAATTGGAAATATTGACAATCAACTCTCCTAATAAGGTACTCGTATATATTATAAATAATGGCTTATCGAAGCGGACAGGGGGACATTAAAACAACTTCAATACATAATAATTTTTGTGGCAATATCTTGAAGATATTATCATTTCCAATTATTATGTACGAATATGATACTTTTACTTGGTGACTGGTATTCATATTATTATTTTTTAATATTGAAACGATTTTGTATCTACCTAAGTACTTACATGATGGACAAAATGGAAAAAGTCATCATCTCATTCTGTTAACACCAGTGACCGCGCGTTGATATCTTTGTGCCGATAAAGAAAAGCATCATTGACTAACAAAATCGTAGTTAGTTCAATAACCACTGAAAGAGGGTTGAGATCACCTTAACAAACGTAGGAGATTGGAACTCAATTGTCACTGTCGTCCTTTTTTATAGATCCAAATTTATCGTAATTAAATTTGTATGATAAATTGAAAATAAAATCCTATCCTCCTCCTCAAATTCTGAAATAATTAAAATGGACCAACCCACAACTATCGTATCTTGGTTATTTTGGTGAATGCATTTAGCAAAATCACATTAGGTATTAAAAAATTTTGTACAACATTTACTACTCAGATGAGTTGATAGTTCGCTCACATAATAGAAAAATTAAAGTTAACATTAGTTAGAACATAATTTTATGGCTATTCCTCATGGATATTTTCTCAAAACCTTCGTTGAATTGTTTTCACAATTTTAAGATATCGACTCTCAAAGAATCCTCTTATGTTTATTTTTCGCAATCTTTATACGAGATGGTAACTTTGCTACCTGTGTTTGTTTTGGATTTATTTTTTGTATTCCTCCTCCAATTTCCCATCGATAATATCGAGAAATGAGGTGGATATGTGTCAGTGAATGGACTGCTACCGCTTACCCAGGACCGTTTGATGAAGGAAAAATCCCATATCGGTCCTACTCATTCGTCGCCAGATTAACAATTTTTTACTCTAAGGCCATTCCGAGCCGCACCGCGAGACGGCTCGGATGGTCGCAAAAACGTTCGCTCACTGCACCTCTCCCCACACAATCTCAATTTGTTATAAGCAATACGTATTCACTAAAAAATACAAAATTAAATGACATTATTAAATTATAGGTTTAATAGGATACACGGCAGTGGCAAAAACTACTGCACGAGAAGGCAAAGATCCTCGATGGATCGTAGCCACGATGATGATGACTCCAAATTTGCCGCCATTATGCACTGCACGACTTGCCCCCGTGGCTGTCAATTATAAAAATGCTTCAATTTCAATCCGACTCAATTGTAAAATGTCTTGTATTGACTTGAATGATGAATAATGAAATTGTAAAAAATGCTTCAATCCCAATCGGAAAAGAAATGAACGAAGGATTTATGATGAAATTTACATCGATTTTGAATAAAATAATTGATAAATGTAGCGTGTATCGCAAAAGCATCTAACTGGTACCTACCCAGCGCAAACAGAAAGCTTTCTTCGTGAAACGAACGTCCCGGGGTGGGTAACGGAAGCTCTCCGCCGAACGGACGCGGACGTATTCAAATCAGCGCTTGATTTGAATACGCGGCAGTTCGCTTTGTGGAATGGCGACTATTGTTTTTGGCGGGACGGCCGCGACAGCGCTTCGCATAAATAAAGATATGAGAGATAAGCTGCTCCGGTCCAGTATTGCTGCCGACCCGCCGCGCCGTACGGCCGAGTCAATCTAATGTCTTATTGTTTATTTTATAAATAAGTTTATTACATTACAACTCTTCTTTTGTGTAGACGGTAGAACGACAGTACGTAAAGTAAAGCGTGCTAAAGTGTAGATACTTGCGTAGAAAATTACCCTCATTACCGCGTCTGATGAGATGTGAAGACGGATTAATACATTTTATAAGTATACATATTATTACAGAGATAAGCATAAATGTGAAATTTGAACCTGAATTTTTCTGCAAGGTTTAAATAATTTTATTTGACTTGTATTAAGGCGAATAAATTTTTAATATTCGATATAAGTTACTTTCGTGATAGTCCAATACCTAATTTAAAGATACTGAAAAAAATCCATACTTTAAAGTCATATATCTCCATGATTAGGTATAGATTTTTTATTTTATTCTTTAACAAACAGACCGTCAACGTGTCATTATTGACCCTAATATATAATCCAAGAGTGACATCAGAGTACATAGTATAAATATTTTATGAACATTTTGAATATAATGTAATTACACAAAACACTTTTTATGGTAAATTAATAACACATTTATTTTTATTTATTTATTTATAAAAAGGACAGTACACAGTACATGCACACGAAACATAATGATTGTTTCATTAAACAAGAAATCATCATGTTTTAATGATAAAATAAAATTGTCAGTAAATTAATAATAACAATTTAGAAAGTAGGAGTTCCAGATTAGTAAGTTTTTACACAGAACATTTTTTATGATAAATTAATAATAAATAATGTGTTTATGATAAAATAAATTGTAAAAAATCAGAATAAAATAAGGACTGTCACAAATCAATAAATGCAATTTAGGAATGAATTCCATATTAACAATTGATATTAGAACTTTGATGTTACGACATTTTAGATTTATAATTTAGGCAAGAATCCACCTGTATAGCTCTATTACACCCTGTACAAAATTCATATTCATGAAAAAATATTTTTGACTCCCGGCACTGGCAGCAAAAATTATCAAGATTTGGTAGGTACCTACCTAACCTAGTAAGTACTTCACAGTTTATTTAGAATTATGATAACATTTTCTAACAAACTTAGCCGAGATATTTATAAGGTCGATTTTTCAGAAAAGTTTGACCGAAATCTGTTAAGAACTCTTACTCACACACTCTTCTGACACACAATCTTCGGCTTATCCTCATTCATACATCTTCGCAAGCAAGCTCGACGATTGTTAAGGTTCCACGATCATCTTCCAGTAACTGGTTAACCTGGTCATGCCAAGTTTTTTGCAGCCGTCCTTTCTTTTGGCGTCATCAACACTTACTCTTATTTTTACTCTTATTTATACACTTATTTTTCCTACCATTCCTCATTCACTCTCTCCACATGCCCGAAACACCAAAGCAACTTATTAAAAATTATATTTACTGTACTAATGTAACAGCTTTATATTCTTTCTTAATTTGTTAATTTTTTTACTTTATCATAAAATGGATTTGCCACACATACGCCACAGTGATCTTATTTCCAGTCGGAAGTAGGCTGAATGTAGTGGAAAAAAAAAATCAAAAGCCGTGACTGTGACGCCGCTGCGTTATACAGGTGTTCCGTAGCTAGAAGCAAAAACTTAGGAAGAGTCTTCATTCAATTTCGAATAGAAAATATTCCTTACACATTGGATGTCAACCAACTGGCGACATCAAAGTTTGCTTTTTAAAATATTTCTGTAAAACGTTGGTGTAAACGTTCTGTAAAAAATCGGTTCTCTTTGATACAAGTCAAATAAAATGATTAAAACTTCATAAAAAAATTAATTCAAACTTCTGCACGGTTTTAATAATTTTATTTGATTTGTATCAAAGTGAATGAATTTTTAATATTCGATATAAGTTACTTTCGTGACACTCCATTTCATACAAAGCGTAAAGAATATTTCTATTCATAATAAATGAAGAAGACTCCTCCGAAGTTTTTGCTACTAGCTACGAGACACCCTGTGTCTCGTAGCTAGTTATAATTTTGAACATGATTTGGCCATTATTTCGATTAAAATTAATAATCATGACACTCAATAAACAGCTTGAAGAACATGCCGTTCGAAAATTTATTTTCTTCTTTAAAACAACGCGTTTAATATTTGAATACTGCATGGGTGATGTTAAAAATCGAATGCAAATGTATGCGAAGAAAGCGTATGGAAATATGCCTACAGTTTTTTTTATTTACTTAATTGTTTTTTCATTTAATTTCCCGCAAGAAATGAAGGCCTAGTTCAATTTATGAAACTTGGTAAAAATGAAACGAGGCGCCTACCTACATATTTCACACCCGGACAATCGAGAGGTCGTTGTATCAATTCAATTGAATTCAATGCCGTGTGAACGGCGTTTATTTTCCATAATAATACAATTATAGTATACGAGAAATAGAGCCAGCCAAACCCCCCGGGGCTTGTCAAACGGAATCTCAATTAGGTTTACGAAACAGAACGACGCGTTTTTTGAAGCATTTTTAAATTCAAATTGCGCCGCACGGAACACATTACAACTCAAAAACAAAACGGAAAAAGCACAGAATGATAGAGAGAAAGACAATAGGCATGATGACAGTATTAAAGAATTAAAGAATAAGTGATTTTAGAGAAGACAATATTTTGAAAGGATTCTAAAAAATGATCCAATTTTAATAAACACATTGAGATTAATAAGATGTTCAATAAAATAATAGTATAAAATTGTGCAATCCGCAATTTTTATTTGAAACACCGGTCAGAGCGAATGACGTCACGCCTGTGTACCCATCACCGTGTCTTTGAACTGTTTTCATAGACACAATGCAATGTTTACCAAGGCTTGACGTCACTAAACGAAATGCTACGGGCGTTATTGCGCGAAATTAAAAACAGGTAGATGAAAATGCAATTATTTGCGTAAAACCTTAGTTTATTACTGAAATAATGTTATTTTCGGTAATAGTACATGTGTACCTTATTGTACATTATAGAAGATTATTTCAAAATCTGTCATCATGCCTATTGAAGCATCTCAAATATTTTTTTAGAAGATTTTAATTTCATATTTTTTGAATCCCTAGATCCAAAAAGGAGCAAATTATATTATTAACAAGTTCAAACAGAAAATTCTTCTAGGGATATTAAAACATTGTGACACTATATGAATGTAAGAATTTTTTTGGAATTATTTAAAATTCTTCGAAATTTTAATAATTTCAAAAAAATAAATTTATTAGAATTCTTCGAAATTATTTTATTATGTTCTGATTAAAAAGAATCATCATTTTTATTCTAATGGAAGTATTCTCGAAATTTTCTTATGGATGGAGGTGTGCAGACTAAAACAGTTAAAGAACCACTGGTCTAGAGAAAAATACAGCAATATCTTAAACGGAATTTACGTACAATAAGATATTATATGTATATAAATGTTACATTTGATTATTTTAATGATTATTGCGTATAGTTTTATGGGAAAGTAATAAAAAATGAACTCTCCCCACACCCCTTCTAGAGTTTTGATTCATAAAAAAGTTGCTGGCATGAATTATGATATACTTTGGTAATTCACACATTTTAAGGTTTTACGAATAAATTTTTTAAATCTATTTGGATTCCTATGTTCAACACATTTATTAAACCTAAAAATATTCACCGCGTAGATAATTGAAATGGTAAACACCTATGATACCTTGAGAGTCTAGAGCTGGTCAAATTCTTTTTTTTTGGGAAGGTTCGTAGGTCGTGGAATGAATGAACGCTTGGTTATATTGTTCATGTTTATTTCTCCCAGAGTTAAGCTCCGGGAGCCAGAGAAAGTGAACAAGTAAGGAAGCAGAATTAGAGCAATAAAATGGCTGACTGATGCAATGTCGAGGGGTATACAGCCCACTACCTCTTTGTTTGTTTTCCTTTTAGTCGGGAAACCTTATCGCTGACCGAAGGACTTTGAATGTCTGTTTCACAACAGGAAGTACTTAAGTCAGCGAATCCAGGCAATGGAAACAACTGGACGATGGAAATTGGGTAGTGCAAGTGCAGTTGATGAAATTCCCATGCTGGTAATACTGCTGACGCTATGCGGACTTTACCTCCACACTTTTCTTTCTCCAAAAAGCTGGGTGCATTGAATAATAGTCGATATTTTGATGTTATCTAACTCCTGGCCTATGTGAACATTTCAAGAACATCTACCTACTGTGCTAGTGTCTCCGACTACTTGGTTGAACCAGTCGCTTCTTCTTTTAACAGGTTCACTGCTGGCTCTGCCAATTGGTGGTGTGAGAAACTTCGCACACGCCAATTGGTTTTTCGCATCAAGGCGCAACGTCACATTCATTGTCCAGTATTCATCCGGCAACCATAACATAAAATATAGAGCTGAAGTTTTTTCTTATCGTTTTATAAAACAAGTTAAACAGTATGAATACTGGGCAATGAATGCGAAGTTAACGCCAAACGACAGTAATTGTCGTTATTATTGACGTGTGCGGAGTTTCTCACAATTAGAGCACTCGACCAATTGGCTGAATTGGCGGTGAATCTGAATAAAGGTATCTAAGGTGTAAAATTGTCAATTTCTTCGACTTTGGTTTCCGAAAAGGAAAAACAACGATATGAAGCTCGTGTAAAGTTGACATCTATCTCATGAAAACAGCCATTGAATCAATTACTCGTTCATTTTTCCTTCTTAATCAAAAAAAATATTTTTAAGGCTTTTTAAGGTTCTCGTCTCACGTGAAATAACCTAAGTAACGTAGGGCGCGTTTCTTGTACGAATTAATTTATGCAGAAATATTTACATAGCTCAGTATATATACCTGTATCTACATCGCGCAACGATCCAAATGCCTTCAACAGTGTGATTAAGGTACGAGTATTTAGAACACAAAAATTAGGAAAAAAAATATTCGCTAACAAATGATCAGTTAACACATTTATTCAAATGAGGGTATTATTTTAAAGTCCGTTAGATTTACACAATACATGATAAGGGTTGATTTGATGGGGGCCTTATTTTGGTACCAATATGAAGTGAACATAGTATTTAAGCAGACATATCCCCATTTTATTTTTTATTCACTAAATTGAATGAAAACATTTTTTTGATCACAAATATTGAAGTTTCTTTTGCATTCATAAATATTTGAATAACTTAGCTTTTTAGCGGGGCACTATTGATGAAGATGGATAACAACAGACCTGTGACGTGACGACAAATGTCAAACAGATTGGATCACAGCAGTAATGTCCAGAGATAGATGACACTCCTGTGACACTAGTGAGTAAATACGGAACTTCCGAATTCCGTATGGATAATAGAAGAAGATTCGTTATCTTCGTAACTATTAAATATAAATAAAAGTTAAAAACAGCTGATTAAATAACCGGACTTAAGTCATTAACATACTTCCAACAATGTAATTACATTTTTAACAATGTAATTACTATATACAAACATATTTTCATTTTCGCGGGGTTGCCGGACATTTTGTTCTCTAGGTTGGATATTTTGTTTTCGTGCTGGACATTAATTAATTCAGAGTACAATAGACGGAAGGTTTGTTGGGGTTGGAAAATTAAAAAGTTATTTAAAGTGCACGAATTTATCGTTGAAAAAGACAAAACTACCATTGGGACATGAACCCGGGACCTTTCTTATACCGATAGAGTTATCTCCTGTCTGAGTTGCGAGTATATTAGCATTGTTAATCTCGTCATATTATTTTTTCGACGTACCTAAGTATCTTCACGTTTCATGTTTCAGTGCCGATAAATCGGCGTTTATTGGTCACATGATTATTACATGCTTAATATAATATACACATTACCAAAATAAACACAAGCATAAGACAGTATCAGTCACTACCTACCTTGCTAGCTAGGTATATATAAATACCTGTTCTAAGGTACGAAGTTTTTTTTTATTCAACATACCAATTATCATTCAAAAGTGAGAAAAGTAACAGTCATATATAATTATTTTAAAATTACATTTATATTTAAAAGGTGGTAGCTAAAAAAAGAAGATTAATAAATATGTGAAAATATATAAGTAACCATAAAAGACACTATAAAAAACATAACATTTAGTAAAAAGAAAAAAAATACCAATGAATAAATAAGCATAATTTAGAGGAATAGGAAAAAATAAGAAAAGCACAATGGAAACAAAATAGAACAAGTTGGAATAATATTAATAGAAAAATATACACAAGAAGAAAAAATAATAAATTCACACATTCAGATTATCAGTTGAGTTTTTCATTTCGAACTCTTGGTAGAGGTGAGTATTAAAGTTATTTTCAAAAAAACTGCTGGATTTGTTAGTCTACGTTTGTTTCTGTTCTAAGGCAGCACAAATCATCTAAGAATCTCTGCCAGTTGATTACATCCAATTACTAAGAATTAATCATTTAGTAAAGTACGAAACTTTAAAGGTTTAGCAATTGCTATCTCTTGTGGGAGTTTGTTATAAATCCGCGGTCGTATAAATATGGCACGCCTTTGAACAAAGGAAGTTCTCGCTTCTTTCTTACCTTAGCGACGTTTCTATTTTTTCCAGGCGTCTTCTGCATCCTTTAGAGGATGTCGGAAGTCCCGGATTTATCACATTTGATTTATGAAAATTTTGAATTTATGACCTTAATTGGTAAAGAAAAGTTTGGCAAACAGGTGGGCGACTGAATTATGGAGTGGCGTAAACCGTTGACTAGGTAGATAAATTTGTTTAGGTACGACAATTTATTAGGATCGCGGGTGTCATTTGATCTAATCGCTTATTTTGAATTGGGTTTTTAAAATAAGAGATTTTAGTAGCATGGCTTTTGTCGAATGGATATGTAATTTTAAACTACATATGAGATTAATGAAAGAATATCATTGAAAAAAGATGTTTTATTTTTATTATTCCATGAAATACAAAGAAAACCGAAATCAGAAAACTAATGAATGCGTATATTTATTTTAAACGGTTTAATAAAATTTGATGTTAAACATCGTAACAGATAAACAATAATGTTATTATTTCGCAACAATAGGATTTATTTTTTTGTCTTAAAAATATAATGATTTGAATAACAATTTTTTTTGAATCCCGCCAAAACGATATTTTTACCAACTAATGCCACAACTGACAGATCTCTTATCTATGGACGACTTCGTAAAAATACCTTCATGTTTTTAAGCACTTTTCACTAAGTAGGTACCGCGTATGAAATAATTGCGCTGTGTCCAGTAAAATATGTCTTCCATTGCATGTGTTAATTAAAAATAACAAACGAAATAATAACCATATTCTTATTTAAACCTAGAATTATTTTTCGTTATTTCTCTCTTTATAGGAACAAAGCTCTTCTTAAAAATGTTGTAAAAAGTGCACCTATGCGTGTACTAAATTATGTAGGCGCGTTAGAAGATACTTATTTAGCATAAATAAAAACCACGTATTAAAACAATATCGAAGAAAAATTATGCATATTAATAAATATACGTTACCATGACCATAGCGACTTCCTCCGAGGTTTCTCAATTAACGGTGTCGTCTCCATTATTAAAAAGCTGATGGCGAGAGTCGCACAGTAATTACAAGGTTTTTACAGCGGACATTATCAAACTGATGACATTCTGTCAAACGCAGTTGAATGCAGTCAAATGTCAACAACAACATGAAATACAGAAATCTTTGGAAACGAGAAGCCTTTTTTGCAATTTCGATTACACAGTTTCATTTTAATTTTCATTTCAATAACCAATCATTCGTCAGCTTTTGGATGGAGCATCTTTGTGATTGGTACATCACACTCTACACAAAAATATATGAAATATATTTTTATTAAATACGTCAACCGCCAGAGGTTGTATGACTCATGAGAAAAAATTATTTCCCTCACATTTGCACTACCACTGATTCCGTATAAAATAAGATGATGATAACAGAATGATATGATGACACCAAAGTTAATCCCGCTTATATGTACACTCTTTATTCTCTTTGACGGCTAAAATTTCACTCTAGGATCATCTATTAGGGTCATTAATGACCCGTTGTCGGTCTGTTTGTTAAAAATTAAAATAAAAAAGGCTTCTTATTATATTTACTTATAACACTTCAGAAAGATTCTAAATGATTCAGTCAGACAGAAACCATCCTTGCTTCTGAATTTAGGATGCTGGCTTGCTTAATGTGATTACTTGACTAAATTCATCTTAATTTAACGACTGAATTAAGTGTAGGAAAGGAAAGGTGTAATAACCCTTTTATTTGATGGCGTGAAAACGATGCGCGCATTTCATTGCACACTAAAAACACCCACAATCCCCCTAAAGATGTGTTACTTCAAAAATAAACAATCATTGACACGACAAATTCGCGTACGCGTACCGCTATATTTTCAATAATAGACGACGTGTCCGTTTTGGATGATCGTCAAGGAAAAACCTCCACAAATTTCCGGCACGGGATATCGTGATTAGTTGTCAGTCATCCGTCGATCGGTTTCCCGCCATCATGTCAATCTAAACAACACAAACAACTCGGGAAGATTTGGCCAATGACAACGGCCGCCGCTTTAACCGTGCCCGTGAAGGATGGCCTGTCAGGGACGGCCGCGGGCCGGAGGCGTAACGAGCTCAAATGCCGTCGCGTCGCATCTTCTAAACTCCCGGATAATGCGCTTTTGTTCTTTTTCAGCGGAGACGGTGGATGATCAGTGGCGCGCTGTTGTCTGTCGGGGACCCGGGATGGTACAGGGGCAAATTGAGAAATTAAAAATAATACACAGTGCACTCTCGATTATCTGGTCGTACCATGGCAGTAAAAATTACGAAATTCTCTTTTTGAAAAAACATTTTGAAATATTATTTTTATTTAAAAACACGCTTACGATATAGATTACAGAATTCTGTTGTTGGTGGAGGGAAAGCGCTCATGCTTTTATTTCGAGAGTGAAGCGAACATTTTTGTCCGAAAATTTATTTTTACTTTTTAGTACCTACATTTAAATAAAACCGTGGTTTGAAAATTTTTTTTTTCATGCAACATAATTTTCTACTTTTTAGTCTCAATATTACCCAGCGTACAAAAACACTTCTTGAGCTCTCACACATAAAACTTTGATTAATGTACTGTCATTGAGAATACACGTATGTGTGCGAAATTTCAGATTGATTGGACTATGTGACGCGGGTGAAATATTGATTATAAGATTCCGTCCAAACAAACAGCTGAAACTAATATAACCGTGGTCTAAATAAAACATCTCCGGCTAATTGAGTCTTCTGTAGTGACGGCTAACCCTTTGACCTCGGTGTGTCGAAATTCCTCTCTGGTGCTCTTCTGGCGCCGTCAGCACTTGTGTCATATGTCTTTCTTAGGTACCATTCTTTCCTCATTCATTCACTCCATGTGCCCAAAGCACCTGAGCGACCCCTTTTAATTCATTAATACTTACCGTGCTAAGATCAGCTTTACATTCTTTCCTAATTTGTTCATTCTTTACTATATTATCATAAAAAAGATTGCCACAAAAATGTGCTTTCCTCACGAATTAGGTAATAAAACAGGCTTGGAAAATGTGTGGAGTATTAAAAGGACTGATAAATATATTTGATTTAATCAGAATTTACTTACTTAACTAATTTTTAAGATTATTAAATATTTTTTGTTGCGAGTACATTATTAATCGTTCAAAATGGGTACTAAAAATATGTAAGATGCGATGAAAATAATTTCAATGCACATTTCTGACCCGCGGAATCCGACATGCGATGTCAAAATTTCGTCACAAGCGAATCGAAAAAAAATATTGCGTACTTATGTATTATAGTAAGCAAGCAGTATATGTATAAATTTTATGACAAGTGAATCGAATAAATATTTTTTACGGGTGTTTATAAAATGATTTTTAATGATTGTGATTATTTTTATATAGGAAAAACGTGTAGAAAATTTGAAGTGTCAAGGAACACTTGAAATCTGTTTAAATGGCAATAATTATTCTGAATTTTCTAATCATCTTTTGGCTATGGATCATTCTTTTGTTATTAATAAGGGTTTACAAATTTTACATACAAATTACACAGAATCACAGTTTGATAAATTAGAAATTTTGGAAATAAGAAAAACTATTAATAGTAGATTGAATATTATAAATAACCAAGTCCTTTTTAAGTAGGTACTTTATTATTATTCATTTTCCATATATAACTTTTTAAATATTTTGATCTGTCCTTCGATTTTTGAATTTAATTTTGTTAGTTTACATTTGTATCCTGACGAAGAGGCCATGGGCTCTGAAACTTGTTGATATTTTCATTACAAAAATGGTGTAAAAGTTTATTTTTATTAATTGTACGAATAAATATTCATTGCTTTCTACTTATGTAAGCGAAAAATTAAATTTAAAAGTACATGTAACTGTACCTCACAAGCCTTAGAGTTTTTCTTTTATTATTTTTTAGTGTATTTTGAAGGCCCTGGGTCTACCTAATTGAATTATCTACACCTTTTTTTCTTCCTCTTTTTTTGCGGATATTATTAGATATTTATTATCAGTCAATTTTTTCCTCCATCACCCCTGATAATAATTGATGGTACTGAAAATATATTTAACTACCGTATTATCCAAGAATTGAAATAGCCAGACAATTCATGAATTTGTATATGAATATAAAATACTTATACACACATATATATATATTTGCCTGGTCTGTCATCACCGAGAAGATTGATGTGCATCAGCGAATCTTCTATGTATGACTATAGAAATCATCATCATCATCATCATCTTCACCCCCATGTCCCCAAGGACCCAAAGGCTCGATAAGGTGCATCCACATTCCGATAACAAGACAAAACCCATTCTGTTTTCCAAGGATACTTCTTGATACTCGTTCTTCTGGCATTCTTTGCACATGTCCAGCCACTTCATTTGTAGATTTCTTTATGTAGGAGTAGGGGCTATTTTTCTATTGAAATATAAAGTAAAACTTAATACGGACAGCAACATGAATAGGATGGAAAATGGATTAAACAGTGCACGGTTCTCACGCGCTCCCTACAGCATGCAGTGAGCTAATTGATTTTCTTCAACGGTATTCATACGGTGCAAAATCATTATTGCCTAATTAATGGAACATCGCTTAATTAATGATGCCAAATGTATGGGATAGTAAGACCAAACTGTGGTGACTTATCCAATATTCGATGTCTAGATTCTGTGCGTAACCTTCCTCCAAACATTCCATGGAAAAACTATTAGGCACCGTCTTTAAAAATATTGACAAATCAGTGCAGCTGTATAAGTAGAATATAATTAATAAAAATAAAATACTATTTATTGAATTATCAACAAGCTTCGGGGCAAATGGTCCCTTCATAAAAAAATATTTAAGAAATTAAAATTTATTAAAAATGAATTCTCCAAAAATTTCCCTTACAATTGAACAAATTATAAATTAAAATTTATTTATTTATTTATATTGGATGACTTACTACATAGCGCCGTTTACCAGAGAACTCACCTTAAGGGCAATTTACACATAAACATTATTTTACAAACAATTACTGGCTTAAAACTTATTTAATAATAGGTACTTATACACTGGTGACATGCAATAAATGGAATTGATGGTTAAAAGAGATTAAGAGAGCAAGAAAAAAATTGGTATTTTCGTGGAGTGCTTTTATATTTTTTTAAAGTTTTTATATTTTTGCTTAACTAAACTGGCTGCAAATACTATTTGCAAATATTGACCATTTAAATATGTTTTAACATTAGTTCATAATTAGTTATTCACTCTGTTTGTGTTTTGTAACATTTTTGTAATCTGTTCAATAAAGGGAATAGCCGGAACAAAGAGGGCAAATGTCGGGTGGCAGCCGTTCGGCCCGTTTGTTTTTTACAATAACGGGTCGCGCGAATGATGGGACTACTGACCCCGAAACGTGTTGATAATTCAATAAATAGTGGTTTATAAAAAGTGTTTTATATTAATATAAATATGATTTCCACAAAGTCATTTACTATGATAGAATATAATTGTTTGTCATGTCTTGAAAAGATCACGCAAAACTTGTTCACACGAGAAAAGCTACTCCATAATTCTCCATCCCTCTTTTCGCGCGGAAAATCTACGTGACAGAGCGCGAAGGAGCGTTTCTTTCCAGCCGGCCTGACGACTTTTAATGAGCTCGAAAGCGTGGTGACATGACAAAAAGTACTCCAGGGGCGTGGCTAGGACATGAGTGGACACGCCCCTTTAGAGTTTTCCGACACACGGTGACTACATGGGACTTTATTACCGCGTGTACATTGCAGGTGCTTTGTATCAGTGACGCGCTAAACAGGATAAAGATTGTAAATAATACTTTTATATTACCCAAATCTTTAGACAGGGTGAAGAAGTGCGATATCTTGTACCTCACAATGCAGGGAAAAATTGCCGGAAGTAAGAGCCCTGGAAGAAAAAGTACACCGTGGCTGAAAAACCTATGACTGAGGTTTGGCCAGTCTATGTAGAGCTATTCCGGGCCGCAGTAAATACAGTGATGACAGCCAACGTCCGGCGAACGGATAGGGCGCAATAAGAAGAAGAAGACCTTTATCACCTAATTTCCGAGAGGTGAAAGCAATGTTTCATTCATGTACCTATATGAATCGTAAATGGAGTATTTTACGTCTTCATCTTCATGCCCTCGTTCTAGTAGGATCAGGGGCCGAAAGATTCGACAAGGTGCTTCCATTTTCTCCTGTCTTGTATTGTTTCTGTATGAATTAACCAGTCCAGATCTATTCTGTTTTCATATACATTTTTAGTTGTTTTTCCCAGCTTAATCTGGGGCGACCCGTCGCTCGCCTTCCATCCGGAGTTATTTATTTTTGTAATTTATTCGGAAGTATGACAGACACAAGATAATGATATATATGAATAAGAGCTTGAGTTATCAGAATCGAACATATTGACTTGTGTCCTAACATATTTCACATAGAAACAAATTATAAAAGTATAAACAATAAGAAGAACAAAAAAAAGACAAGAACAGTAGCAATACAATGGAAAATGCGAATCTAATGAAATGGTGATAGTTGCCAAGAGGTATTGGTACGCGTTCCTCTGGCATTCTTAGCACATGTCCAAGCCACTTCATTTGTGATTTTTCTATATGTAGGAGTAGGGGCTCCATGCTGAGTGTGTGCCTTATTTATTTATTTAATTAATGGTTCACAAGCAATGAAAAAGACATAATATGATATAGAGAATACAATTATAATACAATAAGTTTAAATGTTTTTCATCACTTAAATGTGAACACAGCAAACATAGAGATAAAAAGTAAAGGCTAAAACGTACACAAGACTGTCGTGAAACGTGTCAATGAGGACGTTATGATTATTTTCTATTTTGTCGTACATTCTAGATATAGAGTTAAAGTGGGCTATATTGTTATCGAAAGTTGATAGAGAAAATGTATTGTGTGTCCTAAGTCGGCGACTAGAAACATTCAAAGTTATTTTTTCGACACAAAATTCTGAATCAATATTACCACGAATTATCTTATATATGTAGGCATATTTGGTCAGCAATTAGTCTTCTAACTTGTTGACACTTCTCACTCTATCAGTGTGACTTCCCCAATCCCCCTTAGAAAACTCCTCGGCAGCCTGGATCCTTGTTCTCACTTTCTCCGTTAGGATCTAGTTTTGATGTCCATATAATATTAGAGTGCTAGAGTATTTAACATCTTCTAAAAATACTATTGCGTACAGAAAATGTCGAACTTTTGGTCGGGAGAAACATATTTATTCATACACACAATACTTACCTTAATCTTCTTCAATGTAGTCTCCTTGGTAATGTTCACACTCCGCCATTATTGGAAACACTTCCGGGACACATCTTATCCCCAAATATACGTATGTTTTCTGAAACATACATATAATAACAATATTTTCATTCGTATATTCCGAGAATAAAATTACTGGATTTGGTCCACAGAGGGATAATTGTAAATTAAGATAAATTATTAATTCCCAAAATATGATAATTCAACGGATGTCACAAAACTAAACAATGAATTCGCATTTAAACAAAATTTAATAAAACAAAACTTTGTTTCCAGCGCATTGTGATAATTTAATGAATTAAAATTATAACGTTTTCGGTGCGTATTGCATCATCTTCAGTATCTAGATGTATTTTTATACTACATGCTGGGCCCTACTATCCATCATAGCCACGCCCCGCAACTACATTCCATCTGATCCCCCCCCACTTCCCCTGTTGCTTACTTAATATTGTAATACCTTACCAATACCGATATTGTATGTAAAAGCTCTAAAGGGCTTTCAATAAATAAAAAATAGTCTAATTAAGATAAATTAAAGTCTCACAGAGACGAAGTTATTTGTGTGGGAAACGTGTATGGAAGTCTTTATAGGATGGCCCAGGGCTAGTGACCTGTATGAGCTGGCATAAGTGATCAATTTACACAATGTAACATTCACCAATTTCAGCGTAAGACCATCCACACATCATCTTATTATTATTATTTTTACGGTGGAACGTGGTGAACGTTACACTATGTAAAGTGATCACATAAGTCAGCTCATATAGCTCACTAGCCATGGGCCATCTTATAAAGAACTCTATATACGTTTCCCATATAAAAAGCTTCGTTTCTGCGAGACTTAATACATTATTCGCGTTGAAATGCATAACGTCTTATGTTCATTGTTCCCCCATTTCCTCTAATTTTTCTTAGGGCCGGTTGTTTCAAGTTGGATTAAAGTAATCGTTCTTTTAAAGCATAGATTTTTACGTTCTCCACCAATCAGACGATCCGTTTTCGTAAAAATCTATGCTTTAATCGACCGCTTACTTTGATCAAACTTGAAACAACCGGGCCTTAGGCACTTACATATCTGTTCATGAGAATTTATCTACGCCAATGTCAAATATTTTTTACGTTCGACGTTCATATTTTCTTCCACGACTAAAACATTGTTTAAAAGTTTAATCCACGTAAGTTGTTCTTCAACAAAGATCGGTAATATGTATGTACTCACCTTCGTGCATATGATTATCATGTGGTGGCATATCCTCCAATGAAGTCCAAGGAACCGTATCCCCTCTTTAGTATCGTGTGACTCGCGAGGCAAGCGACGCAAGTAGGTATCCGCACATGCAAATGAGCGTCATAAGAAACGTTCAGTTCAACATTCCTCCTTCATATTATTTGCCTTCGTGCATACTTGGAAGATACCTCTTTGAATACGTGGTACTTTAATGCTATTCCCTGTAGTCAGGTTAGAATGCAGTGAAACCTCCAGAAAACATTTTTGAAAGGATCGATAAGTCCAACGATCATAATCCAAGGACGAAATATAATGGCTGTACGGCGTCATAAATGAATAAGATAGTTGAAATTATTAATGTCACTGCACTTTAAAAAGAGGGTACGTAACCATCTGTTTTTAACGGACAAAATGAAACGGAGAAATCGCTTATTAATTTGCAATGTATGAAAACTATTTTCCTTTTGATATATTTATGACCCGTGTCCATGGAATGATACACAATGAGAAATCTCAGAGATTAATTTGGGATAAATCTTAATAGGTAGGTACCATGTAAACGTGTTGAGATTTTGATCTGGAGATAAACTCGGAGATCAGCTCAGATAAACTCAGAGATTTGTAGAAAGATACAATTGATCAAAGCAGTGTAGAGGAAGTTGGATTTGACTACGAGATTCGACAAGGGCGCACAAACGTCATTTAGAACATAGATGCCTACAACTATTTTTTTTGAAAAGTGAGACAAATAAAATTTATTCCGTTTTACCTGCTATTGGGTAGATTCAAATTCACCGAACTGACGAAAGGAACATCAATGGTCTGAAATTTGACATTTGACAAACACGTGATGCGAGATTGTCTAATGAATCTCAAGGGAACAAAATCTGTACCACGAAAATATAAGTCGACAATCTTAAACGTAGATACTAATGGATATATATGTAAGCAAATGTCTCACCGCTAGACTAAATAAGTATGTCACTGAGGCTAAAAAAACATTGGTCTAGTGGTTAAGACAGTCGCCTAGTGATTTAGTGGTCGATGGTTCGAGCCTTGTTCTATGACTTTTATCAAAGTAAACGAATTAATATAGTGATAGATAGACGTCCTAGCTCCTAAGTTTTATGTCTACATGTTGTGTTATTATATTTATGCTTATTCCTATTATATGTATAACGTACTTTATAATAATATATATGTCAGATTTTGTGTACATATGTACTTTGTTTAATGTATTTCTATCTTAATTGTTATTTTTGTTTTCCATTGTACATACATTTGTCTCATGTTTTGTTATAATTTGTGTCCGGTTTCATATCTCTTTTGAACACTTTTGTTGGTGACACTATGGACCCTATGGACTTTGTGCATTCATATTTTATACTGTAGCATTTCTTGTATATACATAACTTGGTAATTCCCACTTAATGGATACGAAATATGTTCCAATTGTTATTTGTTCCTGCGCCAAGGAGACAGAGAAGAGGTTTTGTGTGGACGCCTCCCCGTCGATGTAACTTATAAAACATTCGATCGAATGAAGAAGAAGTTTTACGCTACTAGCTACGAGAAATCCAGTGCATGAGTAAATCGATAAATTCTGTAGCTGGGCTAACACGGTCACAAACTTTAGCGCATTACTCGTATCATAGGAGGAATATTTGTGGTTTTTTGAAGAAGTTAACACTTGTCTCCTAAGTTGAGGAATTAGATATTGGTGAAGCACGCTGCTATGCGCCGGCAGCGCGGCCTTCCGACGCTATCTCCCCGCGGAGCACGACGCTAGACACCGCCGGAGCTATCAATTAGCCCGCACCGAGCCCTCGCGACTGACACGGCACATAACACGGATATTTCAGACTCTGCTTTTTATCTCTGTATCAAAAATTTAATATAAAATATTACATTTTCTTCAGCGGTAAAATTTACGACGACTTGCGTAGGTTGTAAAATGCAATTTAGAAGCGCGGCCAGATTTCATTTTTAAATTAAGTAATAATACGCGTATATAGGGAAATATATTGCATATATTAATTTCACTTTTCACAGAGATCTTTACAATCTTCTTTCAATTTCAAAAGTTATCTAGTCAGTCCTGTGTCGCTTTTAATGTAAGTATTCGAGTATTCGGGTGAAATTCGACGGACGCGAATAAAGAAAATTAAATAAATATCCGCTTAAATGAAGACAAAAAGGTATATTTATGTAAAAGCAAAATTAAAAAGATAGAAATTATTGCGCTTTCATTTTTATATTTTACAATAAAAGTTTATTTTATCGCGTGACACAAAAAAAAAACAAAATGAGTAAGGGTGTGCCGATATCACATATTGTACATATCATCACAATATCACATTTAACCTGTACCTACCTATTATTGCCAAATAACTAATTATGATATCGATGATTTAAAAAAAAAGATGTTTGTGTTAAGAATGTTTATGTGTATTTTTGTTCATCGCTTGTTCTACTAGGTAGGTACGTAGCAAAAAATTATCATTGTGTGACACTTATACCTATATAAATATATTATTTTTTTACAATGAAAATTGTAACATTTGCGTTCGATACATTTTTCTTTAAACTGAGTTTAAAAAAAAATGTTGTCCCTTCTAAGAATGTCCATTTTAAATTGTACATACCACTTTTCGTGCTTGCAGCGCTAATGCTACTGTTTCATAAAATAAATATTTGGCATAATATCTTTGTTAAATATTGTTGTAACAAATATTATTGTAATTTATAAGTTCAGGATTTCAATTGAGAATTTCTTATACATGTTCTTATGGAATTAATAGGAGTCTTATTAACATATATATATTAAGATTGCGCTTAAAAGGCATTGAGTAATGCGTTGTTTTTCTATTACCATAATCAAAAATCAAGTTAGAATATAAATAGTTAGAAATGTATCAAACTCGAACGCATATAAGGCGGCGTATTATGATTGCTTCAAAAATGTAGTATTTTGTGTATATTGTGTGGGATATAAAAGGGGCTTTTTTGGGTCACAATCCAAGGATTGGTTTGTACTAAGCACTCGATCTCTCCACTCGTCTCTGTCACCTACCAGCCTCTTCATTTCTTGGTAGGTGCTATAGCGCACATATACGATATTCTGGCCATTACCAATTAAAAAAAACCAAATCGTCAGGCAATGGATGATACTCATAGCCCCGCAGTGGCCACTACTGCCGATATCCAATTGTAGACACCGATGGTCGCATAGCGGGCACTAATGGCCGGCCAGCGGCCACTTATGCTTCTATGGGGTTTTACATTCTTCGATAATTATCAACGTATGCGTTTGCATACACAGCATACATACAATATCACAATGTTGATAAGAAAAAATACGAAAAATAAAATTACGTATATCAAAAAATAGTTAGAACGAGTCGAAATTAATTATCTCAATATAGCTTCAAAAGCATCTTAGAGTAATATTTTAGAAATTTAATACAGAAAAATAAGAAAAAATATAAAAGTGGTTCATTAAAAATAGAAAAATATTCAAATCGGCTCCAATTGTTGCTCTTGTTATGTTGATATACAGGGTTATTTGGAAAACATTAATAGCCTCGCAGGACTATATTCCTGCCTTGATTATGGGTCGAAAATGTTCAACCTATCATGACCTAATATCAATAGTTATGGAGATATGTGACATATAAGTTCGCATTTTTTTCAATATTTCTGACTTATTTTTTTGTGAAACGTTAGACTATCATTATAGTAACTTATACCGAATATGAAAAATTTATTCCCTTTAATACAAGTCAAATAAAAAAATAAAAACCTACGAATTCCAATTGGAATTTTTTCAGGATTTATATCATTTTATTTAACTTGTTTTGAAACGAATAAATTTTATAGTCCTGCGAGGTTATTAATGTTTTCCAAATAACCCTGTATAATTGGCCCGATTATGAATGGTGCCGATGAATCGGTAGGTAACACAGATAAGAGACTATTACTAGATACTAATAATTATTTTAAATTAAAATATTACCCGCAACTACAATTTACATCTTCATAAAGTACTACAGTTTTCACTACGAATTGAAATGTCGAAGTCAAATGGTTAATAGGTTTAAAGAAAATTTAAAACATTCGTTTTAAGTGAAAGTTGTTAAATAACGAGTCTGTAAATGTATCAAAGTGACTGCACCGCTGTATGTAACTATCTGCTCTAATGACCAGCATTCCTTTTTGGAGACACTCATACACGACCTTTGCTTAAATATGCAATGTGACTTAAAATATAAAATTTCACCATTACGAACGCCATAATCGATTTAATGATCTGTCTTGGTGAGACATGTTTTATTCATTTACATAAAAAATCGAGCGCAAGTGTTAAACTAATTTCCAGTTGTTACGGCTTCCTGTCCCTTTATTATTTCAAATGTTATAAAAACTCTTGAAAATGTTCACATAATATAAAAGGTGCTAATTCCGAACATAGTCGGTTATTTTTTATCTACATTACAAAAAAACAGGTGGTTTTGAGCATAAATTATAGGTTTAAATATGGGACAATAAAAAAGATATAACGAATATATTACTCATTTTAATATAAAGGCATTAAGCGCAATATATTGTAATTTATATTTGGGTAGGTACTTTTTGAATCTTTCATAGTTCAAAGTAAACGGATTTTTACGATTCGGTTTTTATGGATCTATCAATTTAATATCTTAATGTAGGTAATTCAATCTTTAATGTCAAACTAAATTAGTTGAAGTATTAAACACGTTTAGGGTTATAAAATCTAGGGCTACAATAATATAGCCGTATATTAATTTCTTAATACATTTCGTTGGTTGATTTTAAGATAAAAATAAATACACTATGATTCTGGATAAAATGTTGTAGGTAAAATTGGAAGACCCCTAGGAATATTATGTAGCTACATATATTATTATTTATTTATATATTTATTTATATTTGGATGACATATAGGCGCCGTTTTCATGAGAACTTTCCTCAAAGGCTCTTTACACATACACATTATTTGACAAACAACTTATTGACTAAAGAACTAAATTAATATTACTTATACACTGGATGACAAGCAAAAAAATGGAATTGACGGTAAAATTGATAGGGTCAGAAAAAAAAGATATTTTTAAAGTGCATTATTAGAGTAGAGACATTAGGTACTATTATAACTGTCTGATACTATAAGTTTTTGTTGATTTTGATTGTCTAAATAGGTGCTTTAGTGGTTTTTTGAACTGTTTGTTTGGTAGGAACCTAACCTAACCTACCTGTATTTGATTTTGATGCTTTTAATTTGAGCGAATTGTTATTATTACTGTACTCTCCGATACGATGAATCAGTTTACAGATAATTTCCAAATTTTTCTCAATTTATTTAATGCAAAATATAGTTCATAAAGCTAGGTATTACTTACTATTATTTTTAAATTTTTAAGATAAGAGAGTCTTATTTTTCATAGCACAGGCATTTAGCCTAGTTTGAAATAATAAGAATATAGATGTGACACCTATTCCATATACACATCTCTATATTTTAATTGAAAAAAATTAATTAATACATAGGTATCCAATATATTTAAATAAAATATGTTTTCGTTGTTAATATAGGTAATACGCAAAATCTTATATTACTATTCAAAATTGTTAATAATTATTTCAATAGTCTTGATCTAACAAAACTCATTTTATACGACATCCCTTCTAGGAGCACCAGGCAAAGTATAACATTTCATTGTGATAATATAAATACGAATTATTTATAAAATTCATCAGAAAGCTTCACGTATTGGGAAATGAGTATTGTAACGAATCAGATTTTTTTCTGATTCGCCAATTAGTTTTAAGAAATCTGTGTCAGATAATATTAGGTCCTTACATATGAAATTGGCGTTTTGCCGTACTGGCAAATTTGATCTCAAATATCTTCTCTTTGGTAAGGAATTCCAAATCCAAATTTATACAGCTATTTATTCATGTATTTGTGTTTTGAAAATTATAATTCATTTGTTTTTTCCTCAATTGTTTTTTTCTTTGCGTCACTCAGTTTACAAAATGAAAAACTTGAAATATCGCGTTATTTACGAGTACGAGTTCCACCGTGGCACCAGTGCTGCAGAAACGGCTCGAAGGATTAATGATGTGTATGGCGACGGTGCCGCAAAAGAAAACACAGTGCGTTTTTGGTTCCAAAGTTTTCGTTCTGGAAATTTCGACCTGCAGAACAAGCCCCGTGGACGGCCGGAGACCAAAGTTGATAATGAAGAATTGAAGGCTATTGTGGAAGCGGATCCATCGCAAACCACATCCGAGTTAGCTGCAGGCTGCGGTGTTAGTGATAAAACTGTTTTAATCCACTTGAAGCAAATTGGTAAGGTGAAAAAGCTTGAAAGGTGGGTACCTCACAAATTGAGTGAAGCAAATCAAAAAACGCGCGTTGACTGCTGCGTTGCATTACTCAACCGGCACAATAATGAAGGAATTTTAAATCGAATCATTACCTGTGATGAAAAGTGGATCCTGTACGATAATCGGAAGTGCTCATCGCAATGGCTGAACCCTGCCGAACCAGCCAAACCATGCCCCAAGCGAAAATTGACTCCAAAAAAGTTACTTGTGAGCGTTTGGTGGACTAGTGTTGGTGTCGTTCACTATAGCTTTCTTAAATCTAGCCAGACGATTACGGCAGATGTCTATTGTCAGCAACTGCAAACCATGACGGAAAAGCTAGCTGCTAAAAAATCGAGGCTGGTTAATCGCTCTAGGCCACTGCTGCTTCATGATAACGCTAGACCACACACTGCACAACAGACGGCTACCAAATTAGAGGAGCTTCAATTGGAATGTCTAAGACATCTACCGTACTCTCCGGACCTTGCCCCAACAGATAACCATTTTTTTCGAAATTTGAATAACTTCTTGCAAAGAAAAAAATTCAACTCCGATGGGACAGTCCAAACCGCCTTCAAAGATTTTATTGATTCCCGTCCGAATGGTTTTTTTAGTAAAGGGATCGATGAACTACCTATGAGATGGCAAAAGTGCATAGGTAGCAATGGTACATACTTTGATTAAATAAATATATTATAATAAAAAAAAATCGGCTTTATGTTCCTCCCATACTAAACGCCAATTTCATATGTAAGGACCTAATATCAATAGTCTTATAGCTTTTGTCTTCATTACTTGAGTTGTTTTAAATTGTTCTTAATTTGTTGATTAAAATTTCACTTTGATTCTAATTTGTATATTCTATATCATAGATTTAATCTTTGGTTTTTATATTTTTAACAATATTTTATATGTATGTTTTGAGAACACAATTACTGGAGGAATTACAGAGGAATAATTATTAATTAAGATAATTTATAGAAGTCTCATAGAGAAGAAACTATTTATATGGAGAACGTGTATGGAAATGTGTAAAAATATGTAACAAACAACCTTACATGTTTTCCATGTAAAATAGCTTCGTCTCTCTAAGACTCCTGTAATTTATTGTAATCAATTTCTATTTCTATTTTGTAATTATTATATTTATATAGTATTTTATTTATCTTCTGTTTTTACTACTTGAGTTTTCAATTTAATTTTCATTGTTTTCTTTTATTTTCTCATTTTAGCTATATAAAAAATCGCTTCTTCTTATGTATTGTTTTCGTTAATTTTTGGTACTTTGTACCATACAAGAAATGAAGTAGGTACATAAATAAATACAGAGAGAATAATCGCACCTGAAGTTGTTACCAGACCAGGAGGATGCTGGTTCGGCGGAGTTTTCCGCGGCGATAGCATCTATTATATCGGCTGATGGCTCGGCTTCGGTCAAGTGTGGCCATAAAGGCTGCCCGGTCAGTCGTGCCATGAAAAGGGCCGTTCCTTATCTAGTCGTGAGATCGTCCACGCGCGCCGAGAGCTAATTTTAATTCCTCCCTTTTTAAACAGTTCAGAGGTTCATTAGCATTCATTTGTATTTGAATCGATAGGAACTGCGTCGCAAGGTGGCAACACTGTTAAATTATTACGCGGGATATCGTGTATTTTCTAACTTGGGGCGTGTAGTGTGTAGGTGAGCATGTGGCGTCCTGTTCGTTAAAAAAATAAACACGATAATTTAGCTTCGGTCGCTTACGTGCCCAATGGTCGAAAACACTCCTGACTAATTGAACCGAGCTCTGTCCGGTAATAGGTTAGATTAATTATGTGATATCCTCGGCGCACAGCGTTGACTTCTGACGCTAAATAAGTGTCGATTTGGTATGAGTTATTAACATTGTTGCCACTTGGATACACGCTGACGAGCAGCGGGGAGAGGGGGGGCAGGTGGACGCCGCTGTGATTGATTATTCCCTTTTCGATTCAGAGATTAAATATAATAATAATAAGTTAAATTAATTTATTTTTAACGAATGAATGTTATAATTGATTGGTAGGCAGCACTTTTAAAGTAAGATTCACGAGATTAATTTCAAGTTTTATCATTTAATACAATTTCGTGAAGAAATTTTGTTAAAGGTTGGTTTGGTCTTCCAAATTAATTAAACACCACAAACAACATCTTGACAAAAGATGTTTGAAGAAAAATTTAAAAAATATATTTTTATGTAAAATAATGATATTTCTTAATAGCTTAAATTCATATACGTATTAAATAATAATTATCTAATAATATTCATATAAAAATATTACTTGTCCAATTCTTATTTTTAGCAATATTGCCTTTTTTTACTATTTTTATAAATGTACATTAGAACAATTAAATATATCAATTTTTTCTAAGTGAAACACACACACACATATAGTTTATATGTACATACATAATAATTATTTTTAATACTGTCGATGAAAGATTTTGATACTCTCTGATGACTATAATATGAAGAAAATATAAAATTATAATTAAACTCGTGTAGAGATAACGTAGTTTTACACCCAATTTAATGATCATTATGAATCGTCTCTCCAACGAATACGCCAAATTCATCAATAATATAACTGTAATGGGGTTTCTGAAATTATTCGGAGTTTATCCAAAAAGGTATATGTATTTATTGACGGTGAAGATAGATTTGATTCCACAGGTACCTATGAACTTTTTTTATCACTTTGGTATTTTTAAAATGTCTTTCTTTTCAAACTTACATGACATTTGCAGCTCAGAGAAGGAAATATGGACACACTGATCGATCTCGTGTGCTTGAGAGCTGGACCATTTAAATCTCCGACCAATGCACGCGCGGACGGTTTTTTAGATTTTACTCGATAAGCCGAAAAGGGAATGGAATATTTGTCGCTTAAATTGTGTCAACTAATACATGACGAAGTCAGTGCAGTTCAACGTCTCTTACTTTTCACTAAACACTTTTATTGTACAATCTACGGAGTTGTTTGTTTGTTCGTTTGAATATTATTTGACAAAATTCAAAATAAATACAGTAGATTCCCAATTATCTGGGATTATGAAAAAAATACCTGATAATCGATTTCACGGTTAATATTTTATCAGTTCGTCATATGCTTCTTACAGTTCGAAAAAAGCGCAACAAATGTTTGATTCAGAATATTTTGAGTTTGTCCAAAATTTTCAGAACACAGTACTGGATTTTGCCCCAGGGACATCATTAATTAAGACATATTGTAGATGTTTCATAGAGACGAAAGTAAGTGATCACTTTACACACTTAAAACTTAAATATATACAACTTACTAAAATTTGATAGATGTCGTATTCTATCATGGGTGAAAATGGTGAACGTTAAGCAAAGCTTTTTTTCGTCATCATATTTTTATACACTCACGTTAATTTTATTCATTACTTCAATTTTTCAGTATCTACGTTTTAATTTTTCCGTACCTCATTTGGAAGGACCACTATCTACTGCCAGACGAGGTGTGGAAGGGTTGTTACTAAGGAGGGTTAGGTAACCCGCATCTTGAAGACAACAGAAGACTAAAGAAATGACTAACTAAATCATTCCACAAGCGACACATTTCTCGAATCATCAAAGCAATGTGTCACCCGCAAATGTCTGACCATTATATGTTGCGCCATAGATAAGTCACTTATTTAATAATAAAAAACTTTACAACATCGTGCATCCGTAATTATGAACGCATATTTATATAATCATTTCATCTGAGTGGTAAAATAA
This sequence comes from Agrypnia vestita, assembly GCA_016648135.1. Lineage (NCBI taxonomy): Eukaryota > Metazoa > Arthropoda > Insecta > Trichoptera > Phryganeidae > Agrypnia > Agrypnia vestita. The sequence continues at coordinate 20,707 of JADDOH010023207.1, read as the reverse complement.
ACAGAATTGGAAGTCGCTGCTACCGCCCGAGATAAATCTGTGATTGACAGTTTAACAGTCGTGACACTCGGAGTATCGCCGAATCAGCACGATCTGTTGTTTTGTTCTTGATTGATCTCCACCTGACAAAAATATACTTCCGAGAAATCGATGTTACAGGTTGTTACCTCCGAGAGATGAAGATCGTATCGCAGCATCAGACACTGCAGCGGAGACCGCATCCGACCCTCCGACTCTGTCTCGTGCGACGATTATACGGATTTACTACGGGGTAACATGGTGTAATACGCCCCACATTTGGTAAAGATGAATTTAAACAAAAGCCATCAAGAATTCAGGAAAAGAAAATGCCGTGATACAATCCTACATCAATATTCGATTAATTAAATTTGGACAATATATTTCATAGAAATAAAGTAATCAGCTAAAACAACAAATATACGAAAATTCCTATTACTGTCTATTTTTTTATTTCTTAAGTTAGTTAACCCTTTGCATTCCAATGTCCACTATCACTTGACATGGTAATATTTTATTTATTTATTTATTTAATATTCAAGGAAGACCAACAGCACAACAAAGAAGCATAGAAAACATTAGTATAATATAGATAGCCAATTACAGGTCTCCACTTTTATATTCTATCCATATATATATCCACATATTCTAGGATTGCACAAAGACACTCAAATACCTGCTTTGATCGTAGCGCTAAGCACTTTTTATAAATCGGATCCTCACTATCTGGGGAAACCTGCAAGGGAAAAAGAGAAAACATTTGAAATCGCACGCCCAACATAAATACGCGGGAAAAAGTAAAAAAAACACCTTTAATAAATACTTGGGTGGTGTTTATGTGGTCGACCAACAACCCTCGTTATACTACTTCTTAAGAAATACACCGTTTTTCCGGGGGACATTATAAATTTATATGTATTGTGTAAAGACTGGATAGTACAAATTATAAATAAAGCAATGAGTCATTAGAAGTAGGTAAAGGCAAACTTTGTTCATGTCACTCATTGGTGACTACAGCCACAGCAGATTCTGAACAACATCATGATGGAACCATTTACTTATTTATTTACAACCAGGGGGGAAGTACAAAGATTATACTTATTTAGAAATAGAAATAGAGAAATAAACTAAGGAATAGGTAAATAGAAAAGCCGTTTTGGAAAAACCTTGGCATACTAACGTGAAGCTAACTTCACTGATAAAATACTGTTATATTTGAACGGAAGATAATTGAGTTGGGCGTCCTACCCGCCGTGGCGTATTATCTCGTGTTACTCTACGTATCTATACATATACATATACATAAGTCTAGTCATTTAGTAGATGTATGTATGTAAATCTAATCACGAGTTAATAACAAATTACTTCCTAAGGTCTTTGTAATTTAAATACTTATTTATAAACGCAATAAATTAATTTTGTTTCATTTCTTATTTATTCACAATAAAATAATTTTAAGACTTGCCCGGTACCGACGTACTATTTTACACTTTGTATAAATTATAGATGCGAATTTAATTAATTAAAAGATTTAATAATAAACAGCCATTAGGAATAAGAAATAGCAATAATTTCTACACGAAAAATAACTGTAAACTATTTAACTAATTACACGTACCTACGTATCTTCACGAAAGAAGACATATATCTTGTTTATTTTAATTGCGGAATTAAATCTCGAGCCAATGTACGAAATAGTAAGATCCATGATATGACATTCGATATTTTGCTACATGAAACAGTGCAAACAAAACATAACAAGATTTTGTTTTCGAAATTATATAGATACCTACCCAGTCTTCCAGAAAAATCTTGCGTTATTATAGGTCTCTTCATCTAAGAAAGATAATAGAATTAGTAGGTATGTGTAAGCCGTGCGTACGAGGCACATTGTTTCGTTGTGTTGGTGTTTATACCCGTAAACACCAACATAACGAAACAACACGCGTCGTATGCACGACTTACACATTCTAATTCGATTGTCTTTCTTAAATGGAAATACCTATACCAAGCAGTGGCGTGCAGCGCATACAAGCAAAAAAGCTGAGTAAAGATTCTGGGAAACAAATATTAATTAAATAATCCTTATCTTATGAAAAAGTTGATTTAAAATTCTAGCCGTAATTCGTCCTACGGCTAGAAGTTTTATTTCCAACTTTTCTGTACCTAACTTCATGTCAATTCTTCATTTATCTCACCCAACAAATTTTTTCCATAGATATAGTCAAGTCGAGAAAAAAACTGTGTACTTTTAATGCTGCGAGTTTTGTGTAATAGACAAGTAAATTTAGCGTGCTTCTTCGAAAGGTTCTATGCTAGGTGAGAACTACGCGCATGTCATTGTAGAAATGTTATTTTTTACAAATTCCACACAAAACTTTCGGTGTAAATTCTATTTGTCCTTTCTATGGTGAATTTAAATACCATCTGTCATATCATAACATCATAATGATATCATAAAATATTTGATTTATTTTTGTGAAAAGAAACGTATATCTGAAAGTAGTATCGTTCCCGATTTAATTACATATAAATCGTCTTCGAAATATATTGAAATTTTTTGCTGTATTACCTATACCTATATAAAATATTTATTTATGTAGGAAATATTGTTTACAATACTTCTTTTATAGTGCAGTTATTTTTGTGCATTGAAGCTACTCAAAATAGTTCATTATATACGGTTAAATTATTTATTTTTAATATAGGTGTATAGTCGGTCACAGCATAACCAAAGTTTATACCCACTGCACGCCACTGATACCAAGGTAGATTTTGCTAGAAATACCTACTACCTATTGCAAAGGGTCTCGTGAAGCAACTTAATTATAATTTCTTCGATCATGACTGGAATACTTCGAAACCATCCTTTGCTACATTGTTTTTCTGTACTTATTAAAAAGACCCTTATTGTACGGGCTTGAATAAATGCGAGTAAATATATTAACCCTGGATTAATGATTGCCATAATTGTTAGATTGCCATTTATCAACATGTCATTAGTTAAATAATGTAATATTGCTCATTTTTGTTGTCGACATTATTTTATGCTAGAATACTTTCAAGTAATGTAATGATTACTGCATTCATTAGAAAGATTCTTGTTGCATGAGTCTTGATTCAAACGCAAGAGAGAATGTTGACTTCGTACAAACGATAGATTTGTTTGACAACCATTTATGGTTATTGAGCTGATAAAGATCTAAGGTGAATATTCAAACCTCGATATAAATTAAAATGGGTATAACGTATTTCATGTGTGCTACTCTTCTTATAAATTACCTATTTGAATATTCTTGTAACATCGAAGAATAAAAAGTATCTGATTAAACGGCCAGTAAGTTAATAATGTTAGATTCTCCTTATTTTAAATTCGGATATACATGATTTTATATAATTATAAACAATTAATTAATTTCAGTTGATATAAATTATTATATTTCATGTTATAAATTTGATTGAATATTTTTAATAAATAATTACGTGGGTCTGTTAAAAGTGGGTTGGAAATGTCATAATTAATCATCATATTTAACCATTACCGATCCACTGCGGGATGGTGGTCACCCCAAGACGCTGCCACTCTTTTCGGTTCTTCGCTAATTTTTGCCATATACTCCCACTGCTTCGATCGTCTATCCGTCTAAAGTTTGGCCATCATCTATATTTAATTTTTTGATCGTGAATTTCATTCAAGAAAATTCTTTGTCCCGTGATTATTTCGGCATATTGAAATATAGATGGCTCATTGCCATTTAAGTTTTTTAGGGTGACCTGTATATACGAGTAAACCTGTTCAATATAGTTCAATATTCTATTAGTCTCTTACAGGACGATCGTTTCGGCTGTTTAGGCCATTATCAACTGATCCTAAACAGCCGAAACGATCGTCCTGTAAGAGACTAATAAAATATTGAACTCTCATAAAAAACATTGTGTTTTTTAATTTTTATATTTAAAATAATGGAGTTCTTTGCAATAAATAACGTCAGTGTTCAAAAAATGAAAACATCTGTATTTAGTGTTTTACAGCAAAGGAAGGAAGAAAGACAATCGAATTAGTATGTGTATGCCGTGCGAACGACGCACATTGTTTCGTTGTGTTGGTTTTTATACCCGTAAACACCAAATATCCAAACATTTTAAATTAATTTGAAAGTTAATTTTCTGCATTTACCGTTATTTGCGCGAAGTGGGATTTATTTAATGCATTTTTTTTACGGGTATCTTCCCTTTATTAACACTTTGGCAAAGTTTAGGTAGCATTTTAGGGCATTTTTGTATAAACTAACGGGAGTATTATCTTATGACCATCGTGGTTGGTGTTTAAACGAAGTCTGGCTACGAAATAAAATCATCTTTTAACAGACTATACGATTTAATTAATTCAAATTCTTGAGTATGAAATATATATATTTTCATATTTTTAAAAATGAAATTTTCTTAGTAGACATATAAAATTTAATTTAAAAAAATCGATGTTTTAATGTTTTTTTTGGATACTGCAATATAGGAGATGGAACGTAAATTTGTATATTTTTGAAAACATTGTATTTAAAAATCTACCCTAAAATAATAATATATTTCCCAAAACTTTGTTTCCCAAAAATCTGTTTGAATTTTTTAAATCATTTTATAAAAAAAGTATAATATGGTCTTCATATGGAAATATTTCGAGATAAAGTGTACCAAAGATAACTAACTCTATTGCTGGAAAGTTTAAATAGTGCTTCGGGATATATTTTATTTGTGATAATCACAAAGTATTTTGTTGATTTTTTTAAAATAAATGCTTTAAAAGCGAATGGACCTTTCGTAATAAAATTGATTAAATGCATGTTTAGCTGTAATTTTGGTAACAAGATTCGAAAACTTTACACTAAATTGACTCTCCAGACTGCAAAAACGTCAATCATGTACTAAGGCGCCATAAATGGAAAGAGTTCTAAGGCACGTGCTCAACATGGATCTTTTAGCTTCTGATAATAGTTTCCTTTAAAATTCGTTCCATCCACGATTGTTATTTTGTATATGCTTTTGACTAGTGAATTCACTGAGTATAAGATGGTACAGAGATTAATTAAATTCCCTTCTTTAGGCGAAGGAATTGGGTCACAGCGGATTAACTGTAATTATTGCACATTTATACTGCAGTATCTATGTACTGCATACCGTATATTGCAGTATTAAATCTAGCATAATAAATCCTCTTGTATGTCTAAACAAAATGTATTTTCACAATAGGTGTTCTTTTTCATTGCTCATATTATTTTTATTTCGTACCAAATCGTCTCTCTTAAAGTAAAAACGTCTTTTTGTAATAAAATAACTTTTTTAGAGCATTTCAGTTTGACCATTTCATATTTATTTTAAAGTTTACAAGCTCATTGTAATTTTTTTTAAAACAAGTAAAACGCATTGGAATCAGCCGTGGAATCAGACTGTTAGTTCATGCCAATACATTTGAATTGTCTATGTATATACTGGAATTCAAAAATGCCGTAAATTGGATCACAAATCACAAGATCCCGGGATTGTGCTTCCTACTTTTGACTCCCCTTTTGTCCGTCATCCAACCGTGTATACGCGTGTAGGTATCTTTTTTCAATTTATGGTTAATAAAAAGGTGAAATTAAATCTCTCAGAACATACCCCCGTAATAACGAAGCGTCGCGAACTTTGAATGGACACAGCAAGTAATCGATATGTCCCGATAGCGATCCAGCCATCTCGCGAGGCACGGATGGCCGGCCCTTCAGGTTTCCGTATCGTGTACTCGCCATAACTAAAATTCGTCTTAGCCGGGTCTCGCGCGAAGGCCTCCTTCGGCGTCAGACAGACCTTGTGTGTACAGCCCGGCTCTGTCCCTGATTGGCCTCCCGTGTCCCGTATTGTCCGGCGTGTCAGGCGCGATTAGTTCCACCGCGGCCCCCCGGGGGGCGGCCCGCGGCCCCCGCTGCGCCCGGCCGACCATTGTGGACCCTGGCGAGAGAACCAGTCAGGGGTTTCCAAACGTACGCAATTTTTTTATCCGAAGATACCTACTGCGCCGATGTTGACAAGTACAATTTAGTTCTGGAGCGGAGTTAACTTAAGATTGTTATTTAATATCATTGAATGATTTAGCGGTAACTTCGTGGTGCAATATTTTAATATGAAATAATTAAAACTTCGTACCTACTACGCGCGCAATATTTGATATTTATATGTTAAATGAAACGGATATTTTATACGAACTGTATATTTCACTGAGAAGCAGATCTCAACGTCTCGTGGAAGTCTTATCCAATGTCATCAGGAGAGCGTCCTATCACCGTGGAGGTGGAGGCCGAAGTGATTATTTCTTCCGAGGTCGTAAATTATAAGCACTGTGTTGTGGAGTGTTCACTTCTTCTACGATAGAGGTCGCCAGTGTGCAATATGTACTAGTTACATCTTAGGGCTTTTATGCGACGTCTCTTAAAAATTTCTGATGACGCTGGATAAGACTAGAAGCAATAATAACCTTAACTCTTTAAATACAATATTTGAGTTTAGCAAGATAGAGGAAAGGCAATTGAGATGGTATGGCCACATTGAACGCAGAGCTAACCAGGCGATCTCCATGGATCTTTCATGGAGATCGCCTGGTTAGTATCCAGGGATCTGAGGAAGACCAAAAAATTCATGAATAGTCCAAAGGGATAGTCAGATGCAGATATTGGATGACATTACCCAGGACACGAGAACGTGTACCCGAGAAGAGTTGACCCCACCAGTCTACGACAACAGTGAGTTGAGATGAAGTCAGGGAGAAAAATACATAATATTTGAGTTATTTATTTTTACTATTGCTTTGAGAGGAGCAGACCCTCTCATCAATATGTATAATTAATAAGTAACTTAAATAAATACTTTTGTCAATTAATTTAGTCGGGTAGCGCAGGGAGCCGCGTAGTGGTTTTTTTAAAATATTTAAACGAGAAACGGAAACGAGTGTTGGATCGGAGAAGTGTTTTGGAATGTGATATTATTATTAACTTCTGCAGGTTAAGCGTTATTTTAAATTTGATGGCTGTTTCGACTTGTTAGGCCATTATCAAACAGTGGATATACCATGTATAATCGACTTATTTATAAGGTTAAGTTACCCCTTCCCCTATGGTTAATTAGATGTTTTCGGTGAAGCCCTATATTAAGATTATTTTTTCCTAAGCACCGGTTTATAAAATTCTGTGTTACGTTTAAGTATCGAAATTCCCCGTTTTCTGTAAAAAAGTACCCATTTCATATCTAAATATCAGGGTTGTGAAACTCTTTAAATAAAATACGCGATATCTATAACAAATCTATATAAAAATATGTTTATTTGACATTAATTAATTTCCAATTAACAATCTTTAAATGCAATAAAGATCAACTGTATAAGTATTTCCTCGGAATTTAAATTCTTTAGTATTTCAACGGTTTCCAAATTGTTCAATATCAATCATTTATGAGGAATCGAGTGGAGTAGTTTTAATTTGTGACTATCGAAAGAATGATTTATATTAGTTACGTGGTTGGTGAATTCGGAGAAGTTATTATTTTTTAGGCAAGGCAATATTTTCCCGCGGGGATAGGCAGACCTGATGGAGTGCCACACTCTTCTATCCTAACATATATTCTTGCTTCATCCACATTTAAACTAATTCACATACATGCTCTTCGATTTTTGAGGCTTTTTACTGGACCACCTTTTAATGGTTTACCTGGTTGCGCCAAGTCTTCCGCGGATATTTTCTATTTCTGGTACCAATAACACTTGCTTCATATATTTTTCTTACTATTTTCTCTTAATTCATGTATTCAATGTGACAAGACAGTGTATAACCGATCAGCTATTGCTAGGAGACATAAACTATGCATTAGGGAATTCGCTGTAGTTGGTCCGAAATAGTGGAGCTCTCCGCCTTACGTATACGGAATAGTGCATCAGAAACTAATCATTATCTTACCTTACCTTCTACTTTCATTTATCGTCGTAGGTACCTACAATGAATATACATAAACCCATAAAGTAATATAAAAACATTTTTGATGTTTATAGCCTTTATTTTGTGGTTGGAAATGATTATTAATTTAAATCAACTAAAAAATTTGCATAAACCACTTGGAGCAACTTTACGTCTATCGGTTACGATACCACTGTATTTTCATCAGGACTGATGACGTACCGTTCCGACGAAGGTACAGTGGTATCGAAACCGGTAGACGTAAAGTTACTACTCTAAGGCCCGGATGTGCCAAGTTGGATTAAAATAAAAGTTCGTTTAAAGCGTAAGTTTTTACGGAAACGGATCGCTTGATTGGTGGAGAATGCAAAAATCTATGCTTTAAACGAACTTTTATTTTAATCCAAACAACCGGCTCTATGTGGTTTGTACAAAGTTTTTAGTTTATTAAAATTAATAATATAAAAACACTCACTTATTCGTAAACCTCGTTGCTATGAGCAGGTAAATAAATGGCTCAGTGTTTTCTTAAAGCAATGCAAACATTTAAACAAATAATTATCTACTTTACTAACAATATTTTATAGATATTGAAGAGGTTCTGCAAACTATAAAAGTTTACGAAAATAGGTATTGTATGTTCGGCCCGAATAATCAATATTGTTAGATTAATTTGTTTCATGCGACTCCTAAAGTATAAACCTATATAAAATGCATATATGTATAGTTAATATTGCTAAAAAAATAATAAGTACCTTATTTATATGTATGTAGTGAATCAACAATTTCACAACCCTGATTATCAAAGATTACAGGATATTATTAATACGACCGTCACACATTTAAAATTATGTTAAAAAATGCTTATCTCGATGAGAAAATAATAATTAAATCGAGAAATTTTAAAAACATTGAAAACCAGTAATACACCTGGCGATCTCCGAACATTCCCAATCCCTGGAGTATGAACATTGAACATCTCATGGCGATTAGCGGCGTGAAGTTAGGTACGTATGCAAGAATAGTTGGATGGAATGGCCATTAATCGGCCCATTCTTTCATTAACGGGCAAATTTAAAATCTAATTAAATATGTAATGTCATTCTTTCACATTGGGATTGGTTTTATTTCCGTTTCTGTCCGTATTTCAAGAGAAGTCGTGTCCTGGTCGCGGGGATAATTGTGGCCCATTCACACAGAAAGTCTCGGAATTTGGTTTGATTTAATCTAAATTTTGTTGCGTAACACTTCATTAAATATTTTGTGATTTTAGTAGCTTAATTGGAAATTTTTCATATGAATAATGCATAGGTAAGATTAGCGGTGCACAATGGGGTCCTAGTTTCAACACTGATGTAAGTCTGTAGCTTGTAAAAATATTAAATTATTTTTAATGGTTATTGGGTTATCTTTGTAGTTTGACATTTTTTTATTTTTAATTTTTTTATTTTATTATTATTATTATTATTATTATTATTTTTTACGCTTCAACAGGCCAGGATGCCCAATTACAGAAGCGAAATACATGACAAAACACCCAGGCTTGAGTAAATCACATCGATTAAAATTGTGACCTCACCGGGAATCGAACCCGGAACCCTCGGTGTGGGAAGTCAGTGTCATACCCACTGCGCTACGAGGGCCGCCTTTTCTTTTTAAAATAGAGATGCGAACACGGAATTTGTGTCACATCAATATTCTTACTATTTTCAAATTAAGCTAAACGCTTGTGCTATGAAAATAGGACTAACTTGCTTGTCTGGAGTGAGATTCGAACCTGCGTCCTTTGGATCACGAGGCGAGAGTCCTAACCACAAGACCAACAAACTACTCAATATTTCATAATTTCAAAAATCTAACAAACCGCATAATATAAATTTTGTTAGTTTTTTGAAATAACATATGTTCGTTCAATGTAATAATTAAAATATGTGGTAAATATTTTGCACGGAACAAATTAGAATATAATGAAAATGTGACGAATGCACAGTATTGTTTACAAGATCAAGGAACGTTAAGAGAATTTGGACGTCTGTGTTGTGTGGATGTAAGATGGACGTCGAAGGCACCATAAAGGACGCTCGCAAAAAGGTGATCAGTTGAATCGGATATCAGAAGATCCCGTTAAATGTCTACACAATTTTTTATCGACATGAGAAGATATGTAAATTTAGAATTATTGTTAGTCGGGGTAAAAAGAGTGAGATATTTCTTTCATCTTCCTGTTAGTTATCTACATATAACGTGTACTCGTATGTATGTTGGACCATAACAAGTGTACAATATAAAAATATAGATTATTTTCTTTTTTTTTTCAATCGTTTCATCAAATTATGTTCAATATCGTAAAACTGGAATCCTGGTTAGTTAGCCTCATCATCATCACTATCTTCATTCCCTTGTCCGAGCAGGATCGGGGGCCCAAAGATCGATAAGATGCTTCCTTGTTTTGTGCTGCTTCTGTATGAGTTAACCAGTCCAAACCCAATCTGTTTTTATACACTTTTTTGTTTTTGTTTCCGGTTTTTTGTCACCGGTCGCCTTCCATCCGTGGTTGCGAAGAGGATACCTCTTGATTTTTTTCGTATGCCATTCATAACACATATCCAAGCCATCTCATTTGTGATTTTTCTGTATGTAGGATTAGGGGCTCCATGTCAAGTGTGTGACTTATGTCGGCAATTCTCCCTCCGTCCATCAGTGGACAGTGGACTCCCGCTACCCCCCTTAAAAAACTCATCTCATCAGCCTGGATCATTGCTTTCACTCTCTCCGTTAGAGAGAGTGGGGTTATCTTCTATATATTAAAATATGTTAACATCGATTTAAGATTCTAGGAAAATAAGGAATTAATTAAAAATCGCTTATCATGTGCATAAATGAAATAAACAGAAATATTTATATTCATATGGTTGTCTTGTTACACACAGGTATTTTGTAAAAGCAGATACCTATGTCTTGAAAAATAAAATTATATCTTAGTTGTGTATACTTATTAAATAGTTATTAGGTGTTATAGTTTTTCTTATTATTAAAGAGAATTTTTAATATTACTTATGGTTCAGTCAATTAGGTCGTTAAAAAACATCGTTTATAATATAAAACACATTGGATTTTATCAACTGGTACTGGGGTCAAAAGAATCAAATCAAATCTATACGAAACACATTTGAAATTAATTAGATGCCATCAGAATTTCTCCAAGCTGACACGTGAAGGCACATGGAAATATATTCTCACGACGCCGACGTCGCTGTAATTTAGCGACCAGATAAACTAGATAGATAGCTTCAGTAACTTGTCGAAGATTTAGTTCAATTTAATATTTCTACAAATCTCGACGAATCACTTAAAGCATTATATAAAGTGAGTGTTTCCGTGTAATAATCGGAGATTAAACCGATGCCCATAAACTGTGATACATTATCGAATCTGGTGACCGCCCTTTACTTGGAAGGATAAAAAAAGCACCAGGAGAACATAACTCCGAGAAAGCTTTATGTATCTATCATTCCTCGCAGATACCGACCGGGCCACGATCATGTTCACAAACAGAATAAAAGGTGAGAAATTAAACGGACACAGGCTTCTTGCTTGCCGGGTAACAAGCGACACCACAACACCACCCCTTGTTCGAGTATTCGCAGCTCTCGTGTTTCTCCCGACGCCGATAATGTCCGAGAAACAAACAACTCGTGGTATTTAATACGAATTCCTTCTCACTTACATGCCCTCCTGGCAGTGAAATAAAATCAGTGCTTATATGGCGGAACGCCGAGTGCGCTTAAAATTTAAATGAAGCAAAGAAGACAGACTTGCGTTATTAACATATTTTGCAATATAAAAGTCAATTTAAATACACAATTAAAAAAAATTGTATGATTGATACTTTCTCTTCTGGTTTTATCAATTAAAAAAGAATAAAAATTGATTGATCAACAAATCGATAAAAATTGCGTCAACAGGCGCACTTATAAGTTCAGAAGATCACATAAGTAGAGAAATTTTAAAGTTGGATTTTCACATTCATTTGAAAATATGATTTGTACATATTATTTTTCGTGCACTCGTATATATCAATGTCACAGTTACATACATACACTGACAAATACATTGCGAATGCTCTCAAAATTCGTCCGAATATTTTCCTACTTCTAAACACATTATGTGATGTTTGACCAGCATATAAAACAATATTTCATAATTTGTTTACATTTTTGAAGACGATTTTGGGAAGCAAAAAATACATAATTTTCTATTTAATAATGTCCATCACTACTCTAGGTAGCGCTGTTCTCAGAGCCGTCGAAATATATATCATAAAACATATACATATTTCGGTAATTTATTATTATTATACTTAATCATTTTATAAATTATCATTTCTGACGGGTTATAGCTAGTGATATATTAAAATCAGAGTAATAATATGAAAATATTTGTGATATAGGAATATTATGAGATATATATTTTATTTCGATTATTTTTCAAAATTTAGTTTTACGTAATACTAGGTAAAGGGTAAATGCAGAAACAATAAATATTTGATGTAAAGGGATTAAAAGCAAAAACTTAATTTTGAATATGACAAGTATACAGGCCGACATATTTGAAAATAATAAAACTAGCAAATATCTAATTGATTTTGAAAGTATTTTTGTGTTTTAGAAGCCAAAAATCAAAAGAATATTAATTTTAAAATCTTTGTAACGTTTATTTGAATTATATTTACAGCCAATTCTAGATACTAATGGTCGCACAGCGGCTGGTACAGCTGCCCACAGGGTCTAGCAATAATAATTATTACCAATTTTATTTTGTTCGCTTGTTCGCCACTTCACTGCATATGCTTAATCACTGCGCATGTGATGTGCCTATTGATAGTCCCGGTTATGATTAAAGTACAGCGTATCGGTTGTGGTTAAAGTACCAATGTATCGTACCGCCCTATCACACAACGCATAACGCATTCCTCTGCGCGACCGAATATTGTGAATTTTGTTTATGGTAAGTATGGATTATACGTATTTTACGGATTATAAGTTAACTAAGTTAATAATGAAGAATCACGAGATATAATAATAATAAATAACGACCCTTGCGTGTAACCTGAACCGCGCGCTCTTTGACGTGTGACGGCTAATTACGGATAGACAAACATTCGAAATCAGAATAGTTGATTTCGCTTATGCCAGGGTCATGAAGAATATACCTATTCAGGTTACCATTTCTGGATGATATCCTAATTAACTAGCCATTACAGCGTTTCTCCACAGGGGTAGGCAGAGAGGTCAGAATGCCATACTCTTCTATCCTGGCACACCACTTTTGCTTCAACCACATTCATACATCTTCTCACACCCTTCGATTGTTGAAGCTTTTAACAGGGATGCCCTCATGCCAGATCTTTTTCGGAGGTTTTCTGTTTCTGCTGCCTTCAATACTCTCCTCATATATAATCCTCAACCCACTTCTTTGCGATTCTCTCGTCACGTTCCACATGACCAAACCATCTCAGCAATCTTATCGTTAATCTATCTACTAAGCTACAATAAGCTTTACATTTAGTTCTAATTTGTTCATTCCTAATTCTGTCGAACACAGATTTTCACGAAGGCGTCGAAGCGACAGCATTCAGTCTACATTCATTCTTTTTTGTTTTGGTTTTTTATTTTGGAATATATTTAAATTGACTATATTGGCATTCATTTTTCATAATTTCCGTAATTACCCTTCTCTCGACATCCTTCTTAGCCTTTCCATCTCTAGTAAACATACTTTCCAAATAAAAAAACTCGTTCACTTGTTTTAGGGATTCATTATTGTTTACAATTACATCACTCTTTGTTAATCTTCGTCTCTCTCGAAAACCATTAATTTCGTCTCGCTAATAGAAGATGATGCTACTTGCTAACAGGTGCTATCAGAAATTCACTAACCGTGCAAACACCAGATATCTTTTCATTTGCTTCATTGCGTCGTCCGCATATAGCCGGCAAGTGCTGAATCCGTTCATTATTTTTTTGGATGAGTGAGGCAAAAATTTTTTGGCCGAAAATGTTTGAAATTTCAAACCACGATGTGAATGTCCCCTTAATTCTAACGAAAGCACTACTTCCTTGGTAAACGGACTTTGTACGAGAATCTGGGGATACTCTTAAATCAACAATCATCACAAAGCATAATTTAAAAAGCAATGCACAACAGATTATTAATTTTTAAATCGCTTGTCTCAGTAAACTCGCAAATAGTCAGACGCTGCCCAGTCGCGGGAGGCCGCAGTTAGTCCAGTTTACGAGCCATCAGTCGGTAGTTTGGGCCGGTGAACGGAGGGGCGAGGGTCCCCAATAAAGTGATCGTTACATTCCTTTAATGTCGGTCGCAGGACCTCCTCCAGGGCCCGCGTAATTATTACATCCTCGCCCGCCCTGGCCGGCGCGCAGCCCCTGGTGTTCGGTCTCCACCTCGGCGGGCGTAAAATCCCGGATGATGCCCCATAAATGGGGAATGCGTAGTTTTAAGGGGATTTTTATGCCCACCTTTACGAGGAAAGAAAGATATAAACTGGTGAACGACTCTAGATGGAAAAGTAATTGAACTTCTAGTACATATTCCATGTTTTTGATTATGCGATGCTAAAGTATACTCGATTACATCCATCCCTCATTTTTTTACAAAGATTATGGTTTCTTACTCCCCCGAGTTGTACTCTTTCGTACTTTTTTATTTTTATTTCTTTCAAATTATTTGTTAATACAATGTTTTATTAATATATTTACTGTCTCAACATGGACACTAACTGAAACAATGCTGAAACGACTCGAATCGTTTGAGATGTAAATCTACAGACGGCTTCTAAAAATAAGCTGGATTGATTGGTTCATAGGTGACAATGTAATTATCCGCGAAAGGAAAAATAAATCCTTAAAACAATTAAAATTCTGTAATTACAATATTTTGTCCATATCATGACACATCCAGAGAAGAACCAGATCCTGCATCTCATCATTCAGTTCAAAATTGCGATCACGAGAGGTTCTGGAAAAGGCAGAATATCCTTCTGGTTTGTAATATGGTGTCAACCCAATTTGTAACCATAACGTCTACACTTAGAACTATACATCACCCCCGATGATGGGCTCAGTGGAATCCGAAACGTCGGTGAGATAAGTTGTAAAAACACAGCATAATACCCCAGAAATACAAACCAGAAGATTTTGAACGGCCTTGAAAATCTAAGAACATTCTTAACCTAATTTTAGAATTTTTTGATTGTTTGAGAACTTGAAGACAATATGAGGTTCTTGTAAAATAGTTTTTGATATTTTGTTTTTTTTTTATTTGTTTGTTTATATACTTTTTTGCAGGTTTGCAAGATTGCAAAAAAATGAAGTTTTGTGATGCCTTTCGCTTCTGTAATTTGGTCTCACGGCCTGTCGTTAAAATAATAATAATAATAATAAAGAAAATAGATAAATAAATATATAATTAGTAGAGAATAAAACTTGCTTTCGCAATAATACCAGTGAAGAAATTATAATTTTTGAAAATTTCCGTTTCCTTCTTCCGGTGAGCGAAGATTTAGGTCTAAAGAAAACGGTTTTTTTTTAAACATACCTAGTGGACCTAGTGAAAAAAAAAAGTATTTATAATATTTAAAATGGATTTACGCAATTCAATTATTTATATATTATACTCCCTAATTAGAAAAAAAAAATCACGAGCTATGTATGCATGCATACATATAACTTTAAAAGTGTGTTGGTTGGTAATTTTTACGACAAACAGTACTTTAAATCAAATCCAAGAAACCAACAGACTTTCTTTGAAAGTTATGCTACAAGGGTTTCTTAATTTGTCGCATACGTGAATTGTTAAGGGTTTAATATACATTAGGATTTCACTTGCTAGATTTGTACGTAAGATAATTGTCGTGACGTTTTCTGATGAGAAACCAATTCTCTCGGAAAATACAGAAAACAATTAAATTTACGTTTCTTCCAGATAGGTTTACTTTGTCTGGGAAATGTGGGTACAATTAATTTAAAACATAAAATATACTACATTTTACTACAACAAACCACACTCCATTATTTTAATAACAGTGCGAATTAACATACCATTGCCCTTTGTTTAATTTGTTATCTTCTTCTTCTTTGGTGGTCCATTATTGCGAGGATGCCACGTCTGCCATGTTATTAATTATGTGTCCGAGCGTGGCTGAGGAGGAACCGTACACTCTTCCACGCACGCGTGGTGCACGCGCATCCGGTGCGTAGTGGGGTTCTGATAGATGGGTTTTGCTCAATTTCCTTGCTCTTTCTTCTGTTCCGTTCGTTTGTTTCCCCGGTGGAGTGTACTTTTTGCCGCCATTGTGCCCTGTCATGGGCCGCAATTTCCCAGTTTTCAGTCGAATAATATTGCTAAAAATTTACTAACTGACTAACCGTTACTAGCCGAGGATAAAACGCCACACTCTTCTGCCCTGCTTTTCATCTGGTCGTGTCAGGTCGTTCGCGGACGCTCTCTGTTATTGCTGCCTTCAGTACTCGCCTCGTATATTTTATTTACCATACTCTACTCCCTTATAAATTACACATGACCAAACCATCTCAGCGATATTTTCTTTATTCTATCTACTACGCTGCAGAATTGCATTCACTTCTAATTTGTTCATTCTTTATTTTTTACTAAATTCAGTCTACTTTTATTCATTCTTTTTTGCCAATTCCACGCGTCACTTCCATACAATAGAGTTGCACTAGAACTCCATTTCGTATTGTTCGTCTTGATACGTGTGACAGATTTATATTGCATACAAACTGCAAACTAATTATATACTTCTTAGTTGTCATGTCCGTCAGATGATTATAGATTTTCTCTTAGGTTATTCTGACGTTATTTATTTTTCAGTGGTCACCACCACGTCTGATGTACAATTTACTTATCAAATGATACAAAAATAATTTGTATTTTTGTGTTATCTGTTAATTCGTGAATATTTCATTTTATCATTGACAATATTATGATATATTCAAATTTGAATAAAATGATAATAATTGTAATAGGAATAATACGAGATATATATTATATTTCAGTTTCGTTTCTTCTTAAAAATTCTATTATAGTTAAGTTCAGCTTATTTCAAAATAATGACTGCACACCGCTGCTTGCTGCTATCTATAATGTCCTATAAATAAAATGTGTTGAATGCTAATCACTCCAAATTACGAAGATATACTACACATTATAAACCAGTATTGTACAAATTATTATTATATAAATACATGGAGTATTAGGATCTATTTATGTCAAAATAAGGAATGATGTTTCGTTGCTAAGTACGTGCTTAAACTCCTTTGACCTCAATTATAAGAAACAGTACATAAAGTTACAGGTTAGATTCCTGGTGAGGTCACTACATCTGGTGATTTCTCAAGCCTGAGTATTTCGCTACATTAATTGGTAATTCTTGGCTGTTGTAGCGTTATTAAAATAAGGAGAGATGGTCTAAAACTGAAATAAAATACTGAAAACACAAACTTTTCACAAAATCATGTCCAAAAATTCACTTGAAATTTTTAAATGCTAGTTAGTGGAGAACTATTGAGGAAAAATTATTATAAAAGGTGCACTTTAAGGTAAATTTGTATTATTTTATATTTATTTATTTATTACACCTACGAAAACTCTATCTGCCTCCCCCCAAAGGACTATCTTTGAAACGGAATAGAAAAAAAAACATATTTTTATTTTCAAAATCCTTGGTGACATGTACCAGGGTAGCAAAAGGCGGTGCGGGTAACAGCCGTAGATAAGCTGCCGTGAAATTGTATCGTGACAGTTTGCAAATTTGAATTCATCCGGGGCGACATGTTCCCCTGTACATACCTACTATGCCTTCAGCCGGGATTTCATGGTATTTTAATTTGTTTTTTTTTTCGGATGAAAATGAGCGCAAACACTTTTGAGATTAGCGACATTTTCCTGAATAAATTAAATAAATATGTTTGTTTTCTTCCGTCTTCCAGTGGTGATGTTTCGGGTATAATACGGTGTATGCTAAGATTTAACCATATTCACTACATTTTGCTTGTCTATTCAATGTGTGAATTATTATCATATTTATTATCTTTAAACTATTTAATAAGGAATCTCAACAGTGTATTCATTATTTTATAATAGCAAAAATTAATGAGCAATGGGCATAGCGAATACACAACACAAAATCAAATATAATAATACAAAATATAGAATATTGTCACGTGTCGTGGCTGCGGGAGGAATGAATGAAAACGCTGTAAATTAGTTAGCGATTTATTAATTACTGATTAATTAATTACTTAAGGCATAAAGTCACTTAACGCTATTTTTTAAATTACACTATTTAACTCGTCTATGAACACTTTATTATCGCTTTAACACCTTATTAAACATTCACTAGAACATTTCATCCAATTGTTTTATTTCGCTACTTAAATAGGAACTTTGCTAGATTATTCGCCTGAATTATCGCACGCTAGGCCACCCTAGCCTCACGGCCTGTGGCTGATTTCGCGTTTGTTTTCGCTGTCAACGCGATTCGACTACAACAAGAACTCGCGCGCGGCCTGGCCTCGTATTTATATCCGAGTATCGAGATATCAAACATCCTAGATTTTCCAGTATTTATCAGAAGATTCTCGTAGCTTTTAGGTTTTTATAGAAGTTTCTCAAATGTTTCAGATGATATAACACCGTAGACCGTTCTCGATCTTCGATTTTAGTGTGCATGTGAGGATGATTGGCTAAAATGGATTTGGTTTTCGAGATAACACTGATCTATGTGATACAGTCCATAAACGTTTTTTGAATGTATTGAAGTTTCTATTAAACATGCTCTTTGTACCCGGTGTTGGTTAAGGATTAATTAAAAATGAGTTTAAGGGGGGAAGCAACGGTTTCATTATTTTGCTAAGCCTCTAATAAAAGCAATGGAAAGGATGGGGTATCCATGAGGGAAATGTGGCCTTTGTTTTCCTCCGGGTCCTAAAGAATATGTATTTATGCAAAATTTGGGTCAGATCTGTCAAACGGTATAGATTTGTATAAAGAATACACTATGGGGAGGGAGTTGGGTAAAGGCGAAGGAAAAATGTGGACCATGTTTGCCGCCGAATCTTAAGGAATTAATATACAAAATTTGGGTCAGTTCGGTCATACGGGGTAGAGTTATATTACCCATGTAGAAGAGAAACACCATTGTAAAAACTATCTTTATTGTAAAAAATTGTATTTATCTATAAAATATAAAAAGTGTATAGGAAAAATATTGGGATGGAGGGGGTTTTGGTAAGGGTAAGGGAGGGGGTAAAGGACGAAGAGAGAAATACCACCTGTGTTACTCAGCGGATCCTAAAGAATTAGTATGCAAAATTTAGATCAGATTGGTCAAACGGTTAAGGTTTGTGCGGAAAATATATCAGGGGGAGGGGGAGGGGTAAAAGGGAAGCAGAAAAATGTCACCTGTGCACCTTATCCACTGGGTCCTAAGGAATAATTATTTACGAGAAGGGTTAAATAATTTTGAGAACAGATTCAAGGTTCTGGAGCGCGTTTAAGAGTCATCCTCTCGAAGATCCCTTTCCACCACCGGAGTGGTGGAAGATGTGCTAGTAGACTGGAACATGGACTGGGTAGGGCTTGGGGATTGGGACTTCGATCCTCTTCTCGACTTCCACTGGGTAGGGCTTCTCTACTTCGTAAGGGACGGCCTTCTCCACGGTGTAGGGCACTCGCTTCTCAACGATTTCAGGGACGACCTGGAAAATTATATGCGTATATTAATTTTTCATTTTTTATGATGCAGTTTATCTGCTCGTATTATAAAGTCCTGTCAAATGTGCAAATCTACAAAACACTTATTCTTTAGAAGCCGCCGGACAACAAACATTTCCCCCCCCCCTTTACTCCTCCCCCGCCCGCTGGTATATTTTTAATACACCGTTGGACCAATCGAACCCCAATTTCGTGATCTTATTTTTTAAGACCCGGCGGATAACGTAGGTGATATTTAATCCTTACCCTTTACACCCCACACCTCTCCCTGATATATTTTCCATGTAAATCTATACCGTTCAACAGATCTGACTCAAATTTTGCACACTTACACACATACCCAGCGGATAATATGGGTGACATTTCTCCCTCTCCTCCTTTACTCCACATTTTGCCTGATATATTTTCTGTACAAATCTACACCGTTGGACCGATCGGACCCAAATTTTAAATACTTATTTTTTTTGACACGGCGGGTAACATTGGTGACATTTCCCCTTCCTCCTTTACCCCTCCCCCTCACTCTGATATATTTTAGATGTAAATCTGTACCGTTGGACCGATCGGACGTAAATTTTGCATACTTATTATTTAGGATCCGGCGAGTAACCTAAAGATTAAGTATGCAAAATTCGGGTCGGATTGGTCGAACGAAATACGTATGCAAAATTTGGGTAAGACCGATCTTTGACCGATCAAACGGTGTAGATTTGTGTAGAAAATATAATAGGCGGAGAGGGTTGGGTAAAGGGGGAGGTAGGAAATGACACCTACGTTACCTGACAAGTCCTAAAAAATAACTACGCGAGCTTTGGGCCAGATCGGTCAAACGGTGTAGAGTCGTACAGAAAATATATCAGGGGGCGGGGGAGGGGTAAAGGAGGAGGGAGTAAATGTAA
>JADDOH010023206.1:0-21664 GCA_016648135.1 Agrypnia vestita | reverse complement strand
ACAATATAAGTTATAAGTAGCAAAATATAATAGTATCAGGAATTTATATAATATAAGGAAAATATAAAAGTAGTGTAAATCTTGAAACATTTATGGAAATGTCAAACTAAATACTCTAAAAACTGTAATATCTTAGTAAATAAGTTGCGTTTTATTACAATTTTTACTTAAGAGACTCGGTTTGGAAGAAAGTAAAAAAAAAATAAAAGAATTTTACCTTCCATTAAAATTCCTATTTTGTTTCCCTCGACGCCTGGAATCCATTATGAGAGAACAGCCTGCTGTTTCGGCACTTAGACACGCGTTCCTACCCCCTCTGATTCCCTGTTTGCGACATAATTTATTCCCGCTGGTATCCCTATTTCCGGTTTTGGCGGCGTAACGGTTTTTCTTTCATATGACTCATAATGCACCAGGTAGGGATTACCTGGATTCCAGGCGTCGAGGGAAACAAAATAGGAATTTTAATGGAATGTAAAATTCTTTTATTTTGTGTTCCGTCTCGACGCCTGGAATCCATTATGAGAGATCTGTTTGTTATCACCTGGTGACCTAGTGGTTCGACGTTATATGTGACTGCCTATATTGGCGTAAAGAGAGGCGCTAATGAGCTCTGGGGGCATTGTTGCTTGGGGTTATCTACTATCTCTCTTTGGTAGAATTTTCGGAAGGTGATTTCACTCTGCCAATTTCCCCTTGACAAGATCTCCTCTATCGGGTAGTGTAACGGACAGGATGAATGATAGCCCTGAAAAGAGCTTCCTCAAAAAAGATGACATTGCCGAGTTCCATGGTTCGCTGCGGACACCGATCAAGGTGGACCTGTGACGTCATCTTATTCACGGGCGACCGGGCAGGACGCCGGTGCGTCATCACCACCCTGAGGACCGTAAAGACGGGTCCTATGCCTTGATAAATTTGTGAACAAATTTACGTATGAAAATTTATGAAAATAAAATAGTTGTGACATGTTTTAAATTATTACATATTATTGTAAGAACCTAAATATTGACATATATGAATGTACTTTGTCACATGTTTATTTTCAATAAACGAGAAAATCGCTGTTGCGATAGACCGGGGTGGTGAGTGTAGCCAACTGTATGGCATAAAGACAGATATAAGAAATATTATTGAATATTTCCGAGTGACGGCCAACTGTATGGCGGAAAGACAGATACAGGAAATATTATTTCCTACGGCTAACTGTATGGCCTGACAGACAGAATTACGAAATATTGTTTAATATTTCAAAACATGTATCCGAGGACAGAGAGTTGGTATGCGAAGGAAAAACGGGCTGCAGACCGATTGTTTCCGATAAGTCGCGAAGCCATATCTTGTCAGATCTCGGAGAAATCTACATATAACTAACAGTGTTTTATAGGCCTAGCGACGGGGCTCATCACTAATAAGGTCCCGGGCGCGACAGCCACCGAAAAAACGGTATTTGTACCAACAAATACGAGAATTTTCGACCCAAAATTGATTTTCTTATATTTACGAAAAACGAGGGTTTTTTCAATGAAATTGATATCAAACCATAATATTTTTGCTAAACAAAGCCATTTAGACTAAAATCTAAAAGAAAATCATGTAAATAAAAAAGTAAAATTTTTCACATTTTTTACGTAACCACTATCAGCAGTGGTCCAATGTCGATAAGGGTCATTTTTCAGTAAAAACTTTGAAACTGTCTTACAGACGCTACAACAGCCGGATCAACTTAAAATATTTTTTGTTGAATTCCTTGCATAAGAATCTACCCATTTTACATGTTTTTACATACCTACCTTGTCAGGGGCGCACCTGAAAAATAAATGAAAATTAATTTTTTGCGACCCACTTTGAAATATTTATAAATTACTGAAATTTTATTGTACATAACTAAAACTGATATCAAAAGTTACACCCATGTGGGCTCTTTATAAACTGCATTAACAAACATGTATAAATCATAGTTAACAAATTTTATAAATTTAATTGTGAAATTTTCCTGAGAAAATACCGCTGCGATCGGTATATATTTTTTGATAAAAAATTAACTTCGGTCTTGCGGGTCCAGGCAATCACGTCATGCTATAAGCAAGCCATAGCACCATGTAAATGACGTGATGAAAACCCCGGGGGGGTGGCGTAAAAATTCTAAATAATTTTTGAATTCTGTAAATAAAACTTTCCGAGCTATTTTTTAGACAATTTCGCGTGCGCGAACGCGCGATAAAAACTCTCTGTGATTGGCTCCCGGAAATAAGCCGGGAGGTATTAAATTTGTGTATAAATTAAACTTCCGTCGGCGTACAGATTCATTCCGTTCTGTGCTTTATACGCCGTCTGGACCACTTCATCTGAATTTTACTCAACACCTCTGACCTCTGCTCTACCTACTGTTTTTGGATTTTGGAACTTCAACTGGACTACCTGCAACCGGATAATTCACTTTTGTGAATATTTAGAACAACCACTGTCAGCGGGTTTACGATTACCGCTGTACAGTCTTGGTCTGTTCTACGAGTCAAGTACGGGAGACCTGCGCATCATATCTTCGCGTATTCTGCACGGAACAGGTAGTTTTCCAGCCAATTCAACGAAGCCACAGCAGAACGAACACTTCCTGGCGTTGCTTGATGAGTAGTATGGCCGTCCTCCTTGACACGTCATACAGGCTGTTCCTTGGCGGGTTTTCACGTAGCCACTCCACCACTACTCGGGGGTTCCAGATCGGGGGTCTCTCAGTGCATTCACCAGAAACCGAGATGGCTTTAAGGACGTGCCTGACGAGGAAGTTCGAGCTAATCTTATCTGCATCAAGAGCTGGGCCACAGAAGGATACGATTGCCGATTTGTGGACCAATATTGTTCGAGGGGCTAGCCCTTCGTGGATGAACAGGTTGGCCAGATATCTTGCCACTGTTGCAGGGGGGAGGGTTATGAGGTTGGACAGAATGCGTGGTACACCATCGCTGCCACCTATCCCAGGCCGGCTTGTAGGTGTTCAGCGTTGAGCCTCTCCAGCCAGATCTGAACAGCTGCTGTTCCTCCTGGCTCCAATCCGCTATAGCCTGTTCCCACCCACTGCTATTCTCCAAACTTCCAGTTGGAGGTCCGACACCATCGGTGGGGGAAACCCTGTCGACGTATCGATCAGGACGCTCTTCAGATCTCTTACGCTTATTGGCCCTCCCTTTGCTCGTTGTTTGAGATCGGCCCTCCAGAATGTCTTCTCCCATCTTGGCACAACTAGGAGAAAGGTGCCTCTTGCCAGGTTCAAGTGCGCCAGTACTCTTGGGACGAGATTCGGCGGCGGAAATACCCAGGCCAGCTCGTAATCCCAATGCTGACTGAATGCGTTGAGATAGGAGGCCGAGCAATCGGTTGAGTCTAGCGACACGTAGTTTGGCACCACATGGGCGGTGGCCAATGCGAAGAGGTCGATCTGAGGACGTCCCCATATTCAGAATATTTCCTCTATCGCTGGTTCCAGGAGGTGCCATTCCGGGAGTGGTGTCCCCCGTGAGAGTCGGTCCGCAATCCCGTTGTATCTCCCTGGAATGTACTGCGCTGTCAGAGATATTTCCTGCTGGTCGATAAACTCTAGGAGGTCTCGAGTTATCTTCAGAAGGCCCAATGATCTTGTCCCCCCCTCCTTGTTGATGTAAGCCACTACTGTCTTGTTGTCTGCCTGCAGTAGGGTCTTCGTTCCTCTTAGCAGGTAAGCGTGATCCCTGATCACTGCGTAAACAGCGAAGGCTTCTTTCTGGTTGGAATGCCACCGCATCTGCTCTGGGGACCACTGGCCTGATATCGTCTTGTCGTCCACCTGGCCGCCCCAACCTGCGTCCGCTGCGTCTGTAGTCAGGAAGTGGGAGAAGGGGGCCTCGTGTATTGGGCAGGACTCCCCTACGGCCTCCAACCACCACTCTAGGTCTTGCCGAACCGCGGCAGGAAGCTCCACTTGTCTGGATGGCTCGTGCCTCTGCAGCTGGCGGCTGAATCTCTGCAGTCTTCGGCAATGCAAACGACCCCGAGGGGTGGCGAAGTTTGCGAAGTTGAGTCTCCCCAAGAGGCCTAGAACCTGCTTGGGGGAGCAACTGCCGGCCTCGATCGGGCGGCGCAGTACTTGGCGAAGGCCAGAGCACTTGCGGTCCGAGAGGGATTTCTGGTTGGCTTCCCAAGAGGCCTAGAACCTGCTTGGGGGAGCAACTGCCGGCCTCGATCGGGCGGCGCAGTACTTGGCGAAGGCCAGAGCACTTGCGGTCCGAGAGGGATTTCTGGTTGGCTTCCCAAGAGGCCTAGAACCTGCTTGGGGGAGCAACTGCCGGCCTCGATCGGGCGGCGCAGTACTTGGCGAAGGCCAGAGCACTTGCGGTCCGAGAGGGATTTCTGGTTGGCTTCCCAAGAGGCCTAGAACCTGCTTGGGGGAGCAACTGCCGGCCTCGATCGGGCGGCGCAGTACTTGGCGAAGGCCAGAGCACTTGCGGTCCGAGAGGGATTTCTGGTTGGCTTCGGTGTCCCAAGTTATGCCCAGAAACTCCAGCTTTTGGGTAGGTATAAGGACACACTTGTCGCGGTTGATGCACCAACCCAGATGCTGGAACAGATTGACCGTCTCTACTGCCTGGGTCGCTAGCAGGTCCCTTGACTGATTGGCCAGAAGGAAGTCGTCCAGGTAGACTACGGTCCTTATTCCTCTCTTCCGCAAGAGTCCCGCTAGCCAGTTTGACAGCGTTGCGAACATTCTCGGGGCTGATGACAGGCCAAAGGGCAGGCAGGTCATCTGGAGAAGTTCCCTTGGTAGTATAGTCTCAGGAACTTTCGGTGCGATTCCGCTATTGGTAGGTGAAAGTATGCCTGGGTTAGGTCGATTTTCACCAACCAATCTTTGGGCTGGAGGAAGTCTGGGACCCGAAAAGTGGTTGAACAGCTTGAAGGGTTTCGCCTCCACAAAGGCATTCAACGCCTTCAGGTTGAATATCGGCCTTAGGGAGTTGTCCGACTTCGGAGTTAGAAACAGATTTGAGATGAAGCTCGGAGAATGATCTGCTCTTTCCAGCACGCCTGACATCTTCAGGGCCTGAATGTGACTCGACATGTCTCGAGACTCCTTCGTGCTGAAGCTGCTCAACAGCTGCCTGGTGGGGAAGACTAACGGAGGTTTGGCCACAAAGGGGATTCTCGCGCCCTTGAGGATTCTCAGCACTATAGGTGGTGCCCCGAACTCCTTCCACGTGCTTTGGAACCTCCTCAAGCGTCCTCCCCAGAACTGGTTGTTCAGCCTCGCGTCATCTTCTACCTCTGCGGCTACGGTCACCAGCGGGTTTTCGGCCGTGGTCTGCCTTCCGGTTAGGTCTCCTGTTCGGGTTCCCTGAGCCTCGCTCCCTGTGCCTCGGCTCCGGCAGAAAGGGCTTACGGGACTGGAGGTATCCCTGGTTCGGAGCTCGACGAGAAGTTGACGGCTGGGGCTGAGATGTTGACGGTTGGGCCAGGTTTCGGGTTGCGGGCGAGACCATCACCTTCTCCTGGCCCCCCCGTTCTTTAGGATATACGCCGATAGCTCTTCCCTATTGAACAAGTATCCCGAGCTTGGAGGGATTTTGGCCGCACCTTCTCGCACGAAAGGGTCTTTGAAGCCCTCCAATATGGCCTTTCGCCGGTTCAGTATACACTCTGCCCGTCTGCCGCACACAATCTGCAGGATGTCGTCCGAAACCTTATTGTACGGAGCATCGCTGGTGAACATCGACTGAATCCGCTCGAAGAGAGCCGAAGCGGACAGATCCGTGCCGGGTTCGGATGCCCAATTCACCAGCGATTGCATCCCGTCTCTCAGGGTCTCCCTCTGGGCGAGCAAGGCGTTTGAAAGCGCGGCGAGCGATCTTTTCAGCAAGCCAGTTGGGTCGGCGCGTTATCGATCCTTCTCAAGTCGTCGTTCACCGACAATTCCACAGATGTGGGAGTCGCCGCGTAGGTTCTCTGCGTTTCCGCATAGCGAACGCCTGACCACTCGTCGGAATCGAAGTGTTGCAACTTCGAGGTCTGTTCGATCCGCTTCGGGTTCGCTCTCGGTACTGGCGGCTCCTTCACGACCGTGCTGAGCTTGCCGAACTCCAGCGTATTCTTCGCCCTTCTGAGGCTCGGCGGCGGCTGAATAACGGACGCATTCGCGTCCTCCACGCTGGGCTCGCTCGCGGCTTCCGGCGTTGTTGATGCAGGAGCCGCGCCGCCTGCTAACAAGGCCTCCGTCAGAGCAGTCACCTGTTTTAGCAGGTGGTCTACACGCGGGTCGTATGCTACGCGGCGTCTCTTTCGACTCGGTTCTTCGAAAGAAGATCCGTCATTCGAGGATACCGGCGAACGAGCTTGCTCGTCCGCCATCTTGTTAAAAAATTTGACGTTTGACGAAATTCACGGGATTTACACTAAAATATCAACGTCCTGTCGCACTATGTTAAAAATTTGTATAGTCTAATGTTTGTTAACTAGGGATCAAAATTAAGGGGGTAGATTGCAATAGAAACACAAAAAAAAATCACAACAAAAGTTGGCGTGTCTAAACGCGTGCAAATGGCGCGAAACAGCGACGTCATATGAAAGAAAAACCGTTGCGCGACGCAACCGGAAACAGGGATACCAGCGGGAGTAAATTGTCGCAAACAGGGAATCAGAGGGGGTAGGAACGCGTGAATAAGTGCCGAAACAGCAGGCTGTTCTCTCATAATGGATTCCAGGCGTCGAGACGGAACACAAAATACAACATATTTTAATTGATTGATACATTTAAAAAAAATTTACCATCATTGTTATCCTCTCTGACCACCACCAGAAAACTGATGACCCTTCAATAATGAAGTTAGGTTGGCAATAGAAAAAATAGTTTCACCAGGGTTAAAGATGTCTTTCCAGCTAAATTCTTCAAGCATTGTGAAAGGTTGACTGCAGACAATCGACTATCATACTCGGTGAAAATTGCTTTACCCAAAACATTTTTAAAAACCACATATTTCTTTTCTCAAAACTTTACAACCAGCCTGAATTCGCTGTGAATTCAATCCCCTTTTGAATTGTAAACAGATTCACATCATTCTTATATTTTTCTATTAATTATTATCAGATGAAAACCAATGTAATCAATAGAAAATTGAAGCAGCCATAAATAGTTAACAATATGGCAGCGGCCAATACATTTGTATATTTCTGTTTTTCTGAAATGCAGTCTTTACATGTTCAGCACTTGTATCATGTTAAAATAAAATTAATGAACGTACTACACATTTCATACTGAACATCTTCCACTGTGTAAGGGTTCATTTTTGTGGCTGAATTTGAAGGTATAAAACAAGTTGTTTATTCTAAAATCATATACAGTAGAAGCTTGTTAAAAGGACCCAAAAAACATTTCATTTATACGGAACCCCGTTAATCCGAAATTCAAGGAACCAAAAAAGAATTATATTGCGATGCTATTGCAAACAGCGCCAAAAAATGTAAAACTCATGAAAAAAATCATTTGGAAATGCAATTTTTGTCGTGTTAATGCAAAGATCGCGACATTTCTATTGCTAAATAGAGTAACAAAACATTCGCTGTATTTAAATTATTATTATTATTAATAACATAAACATTTTTTTTCCATTTAGTCACATTTGGATAGCCGTAAACGAAGGCTTTTTCAATCTTCACTCGATTTTAACTTTCGATTCTGCCTTTTTTCCGGTTCAGACCAAGACAGTTATTAGAAACACAAACGTCAATAAATACATGAAATAATAAAATAAGCTAGCAATAACTTATCCAAAGAAAATTTAAACATTTTGATAACATAAAGCACAGTTTTTAAAAAAAGAATTGAAATAAAGAGGAATTTAGAAAGAATTTTAAATAAGCTCAGGTACGAGGAATTAGCCGAACTTGCGCATTCGCCACAAACTAAAACTATCTACACATATCAAAGCAGCTGAAGAAAGCGTACACTTCCCCAATTTTAGAGATCACGACGTAATAGATAAAGAGCATTCCAAGAGGTACCACGAAATACATAAAGGACACCTTTATACAGGTCCACATGATCAAAAAGCCACACGCATTACTAGTTTTTTATTTCTTAAAAAAATCTAATTATGAGACTTAAAATGTATTGATTTATGGTGCAAAGGTCTCAAAATTATTTTGAATTACGAATTACCGGGGTTTTCAAATTATCAGAGTAAATCTACTATGAAATTTGGATTGGTGTATTTTAAAATTTTTAAATTATCGAGATTCAGATTAACGGGCTTTTACTATATTTGGGTTAAAAAATGCAATAAGAAAAGAAAAAACACATTAAAATAATGGCAAATTATTATTAATAAGTAATTTTGAAACGTCAATAGAGAATTAATTTGTCTATTCTCAAGATAGCAATACATATTACAATTATGTGTTGATGACGTTACTTTTTTAATTTTGGCATTTCTCATAGAAACTTTATGTGTACGTCACATATTTTGTGTCTTAACAATATGTATTGTTATAATAAGATTACAGGAGTAAAACAGAAATAAAAAGAAAGCTGGGCATTTAACCTCCATAAATAACTAAAAATATAACATATATTCAAAATCAATTTATTTTATATAGGTAGTTTTTTTAACAAAAGATAGGATAATGAAATCACTTGGCATGCGGAATGTCAATGCACTGACTGCAATGTCTTTATTATTTAAAAAAATATTTTTAATAAAACGATTAAACAGCCCATTTCTTTGCAATCAATATTTTATCATATAAAGCAGTAAATAAATGAATTTGTTCTAGTGTATACTTCACAGCACTTTTCTATGATATTCTGGTGTGGCGTTGCCGTAGTCTTGCAGGTTGAAGAGCGCCGCTCTATTTGTCACCATGTACTTCAATAAGTCTTGTATGTGGGACACAACATTCTGCAGTGACTTCTCATCCAACGACGTGTAAGCCAACATGGGCCCAATCTTTACAAACAGTCTCAACAGATGAATAGCACCGTATATTTTGGACATGGGTGTGTCAGGGTAATTTTGAAGAATTTCACTGTACTGAGGTCTTTCAAATTTGTAGAGAAGTTGTGATCCTAAAGCCGCATTAAAATACTCTTTCACACCTTCGGTGAAATCAATCAGAACATTCTCTTTTTGCTGATTATGTATTTTACTGGTTTTTTTATGTGTCAAATAGTTGTCTACGATTTGGAAAACAGTCAGTTTGGCCGGCAAATTGATTAGCTTCTGCTGTCTCGTTATGATGTCCCAATCGTCAACCAGCCATGTCTTCAACTCTTCCGGCACCTTTATCCTGACATCTACTTTATTCAAGAATTGTTCCTCCGATTCAATAGACAAATCTAGCCGTCCTCTTTTTTTTCTGAAAAATATTTCAAAATAATTTAATATTTCAATTTAATTGGCACAGGAAACATGACTAATACACTAGTTTTCTAATATTATCAAATATTTCTTAAAAGTGCTGTATCTGCACGGTTCATTAAACCCTCGGTACCAGTGCTCGCTTTTTATACTCTTTCAGCGGCGGTGGAGATGCATTTGGTTCGACAGTTATTAACAGCCCGATTGCCCAGCTAATTGCTTCTGAGAAAGAGTGGCACTTTATGAAGAACGGCAATTTTGCAGTAGTTCTGCTGTTTTTAACTGGTTTTAAGCCGTTCCTAGTAATGAACATTTGTGGGATTTTCTTTCATATTTAGGTGGCCCTTACCACTATTGTAAAATTTATAAAACATGGCAGATAAAATAGTAAATTTCTTCATTATTAGCTTATTGAACAAAAGTAAACAAAATGTTAATAATATGGATATTACCTTGGTACATCGGAGCCCGAATCTTGGGAGACAGTCTCTGCATGCGGTGTGGAAGCTCTAGACTCTGTATCTTTGTCTTTTTCCTTCTCTTTTTCTTTCTCTTTTTCCTTCACCTTGGGGGGAGCGGAGCCAGCCACCGGTTCCGTCTGCTTGGTCGGGGTTGGGGTCACGGCACCACCCGGCTCCGATTTACGTCCTTTAGCTGTCGCTAAAAGGTGATGCATCAAATTTAAATT
Organism: Agrypnia vestita; assembly: GCA_016648135.1. Lineage (NCBI taxonomy): Eukaryota > Metazoa > Arthropoda > Insecta > Trichoptera > Phryganeidae > Agrypnia > Agrypnia vestita. The sequence goes on along the minus strand of JADDOH010023206.1, from coordinate 11,596 downwards.
TATTTACTGCCTAGATTGAACCGCAACCCAGTTTGATAGAAATAATTGAGTCTATCGTTTATTCAACCTACAGCACCACAGACAAAATAAGTAGCTACTTAGCAAGTTCTTACAATGTGTACTCCACTAATTTCTCAATTTTTTAATTGGTGTTCTGCAGTCAAACAAACACTCTTCCATGTGATGCTATGAACTTAATAACTTACATATATATCTACATTTCTGACCAATCTACATGTTTAATAATTTTTTAAAAAATAGGTAACCTTTTTTAGTTTTAGCGGGTTGACTGGAATGTGCCTTTTGTACTTCTTTTTGTTTCTGGACATTGGCCTCGTTATACTTGAGGACACGACTCTCTGGAACCCACTCGTCCCAACTAAAAACAAAAATGTGCAGTTCACCTTTAAAGAAGATTCATCTGAATCATAGTTTAATGAAACATTTATCCTGACCAAAAATATTCCATCAAACTAAATATGTTATAGAAAAATGTAAAGGATATATTTTTTTTAATAATCGAGTAAGAATATTGAAAAGAACTAATTAGAATTTAAAAAGTAGTCTACCGGCTACAGGATCTGGGTTCATGGCCCAATGACAACTGTTTGTTTAAGTTTGCTCTTTTTTTTTAATAATACATGGCAATATCCATCACATAAATGCTTTTAATTTAATCACCAATGATATAAATGTTCTGTAAAAATGGCAACTCTTCTCTCTTCCGGCACTGGCTGCTGGAATCAAGTAGTTTTTGTATGTATGTGAATGTGTTTTTTTCTAGGACCAATATTGAGTTACAAATTTGTACATTTAAGTTGTCACTCTAAAACTAGGTGACGTATTAGGCTGACTTATCAACTTAGCTGAAATATTTACAAGATCAATAGTTTAGAAAAGTGTGAACCAATCAAAGATAAAAGCTGTGGGAGTTATTACGTCTATAAAAGCTGTTATTACATGCAGATATTCAGAAAATATTTATAACAGAAGGTTGTTTTGGGGTCCCATAATCGAGGTGCACAAAAAATATTCCAAAAATAGTCTCATGCAATAGATATTTTTATCATATCTGCCTGATAAAAAACTAATCCATTTGGTATTCGGAGCAAATAAAATAATTAAGATGTCGGTATACTGAAATCACTATCAATTTTATTACAATTGGCTTGGATACATGAACTTATCATGGAACTTATTGCAAGTTGTCAGATTAGCCAATACTGATGTTATAAAGAATTAACTATCTAGGAGTAATACATATTAGCGTAGTTTCAAATTATTTAATGAATGAAACACTAAATGTACACTATATGAAATATTTGAACAGTTTAGAAGCAAAACCACCACTATCCAATTGACAAAATCGAGATAATGTATTTGCAAATTATTTTTTTTAACAAAGCGGAGATTTTAAATCAACATACTTTACACATTCCTTCTTAAATGTACAAACATATTTTCAATAACATTTATCAATTGTAAAACTCCCACTATCAGAAAATAATTTTCAAACATGTCAGGTTCTATTTTCGTCGATAGGATAGTGGCAATTTTGTTCTGAACACCTCATTTAGAAAAGAAGTATTGCAAGTGCAACAAAAACAAAAGATTTTGTATTGTACATTTTGTATTGTATATCCTACTTACTATACACTATAAATCGAAAGTGATGGTGTTCGAGAGAGACAAAAGAGTGACTAAGTATGATGTAATTGTAAACAATGAATGCTTAAAACAAATTAACGAGTTTGTATATTTGGGAAATATGTTTAGTAGAGACGGCAAGGCTAAGAACGATATCGAAAGGAGAGTGACTACACGAAACAAGTCGACATATAATGGCGTAAGTATAAATAAATGAGACTGCCGGAAACAAAAGAGAGAAAAAACAGGTCTGCAAAAGACCTGGCACCATCAGATGCTGATGGTGCCAGGTGGTATGAGAATAAAAGCTTCAACAACCGTAGAGCATACATGAGAAGATGTATGAACGTAAGTAGCCAAGTAAAAGTAATATGCAAAGACAGAAGAATGTGGCATTCTATTATATCTGACTACCCGTATGGAAAACGGCGTGATGAATGATGATCAGTTTCTGATTGTTCATCTTTAATTTGTTTATTTTATTTTTTATTCTGTGAATATTACTAACCAAAACGCTGCTGTAGATAAAGTGAATCAATTCAAATAATATTGTGTGATGATTTAATTTTTCTTCAATGACTTATTGCTTCAAGCCAACAACAAGAGTAAATAAAATTTATTATAAATTATTTGGTAGGTAATTATTTCGTAGTATGTATAACGCTTGCTCCACTCGTAATAAAATAAAGTTTTAAATATAAATGAACTCAATCATTTTAATGATCGGTTACAACTTCGCAATGAGTTTCAAAACTACATATACTAATTAATTCAGTTTTAAAACTGTAAATACCAATGAGAATAATATGTGAAATGTACCTACATTTTTACAGACAATACGTAACTCAAACTAAACTGAGGGGAAACTGGTGAACTAAGGTACTCAAATGATTCTAATTTTAAATAAGAATTTTAAATTATTCAAAAAAGAGGTTTATATGGACAAGCTAGTAACTTGATGATAATATTTGGGGGACGCCACGCTCTAGAAATGAAATTGCATGATACACTATAGTCAAAACATAAATAGGTTTACTAATATTTTAAAGATAGCTGATCCACAATATTTCGGTGAAAGAATTGCTATACAATCTTACTTTTTATTCCATCCTGCATAATGTATAAGATATTTAACGTGCTTTTCCTTGGATATTAGACTCTTGAGACATTTCGCTTCGTAAATAAGAGGGCCGTGAAAACAGAGAACCTTTTCGCCTGTAAAAAAAAAGATTGAGTAAGTATGTAACGGAAAGCGAAAATATTAAAAAAAAACCTATTTTCTAATCTTACCATCGCTAAATTTCAGCTTTGGTGCCATTATTCACACAAATATTATTCAAAATTCGTCAAAGTCAATCAGCCAAAATGAAAATAATCCGATTTACACGATTTACAGCACTTTCTCTATGGTATATGGTATCGTAAACAGAAAAAAAAACAAAATATTTCAAAGATCTGCCAAATTCCAAACAACGGCTAGAAACACTGACGGATAATGTTGTCACGCAAAAATGATATTTACATTTTTGCAAATAGTTTACTATTCGAATGCAAACAGATTAAAGTTGAGAAGTTTTATTTACAGGCAAATGTTTTGTACATTTATCACGCATTTAACTAGTTATAATATTTACTAGTACCTAGTATATATTTAATATTTTATCATTTATAATATTTATTATTGCTCAAAATTATTTACAGAGCACACAAAAATGTTTTTTTAGCTAGTAGAAAAATAATAATTTATAGTAGTTTGACTAGAGACCAACTGATCGTCCATTCGCGTCTCATTACGGGAAACCAGGGGGCAAATTGTATTTTTTGTATAAAAATATTGATAATGGATTCCACATGAAATTTTATTTTTATTTTTAAATAAAAAAATCTTGCATGTACAAATGTGCGCATTATAGAAATTATAGATACTTAAAAATAAAAATTATTTATTAATGGGCTTAAAGTATTGAAAAAATTAAGTGGAAAATTTTTTTTTTTTTCCATATATTTTTTTTTTGAACATCACTAGCCCCACAAAACGTCTTAAAGAGACGTTTGTCTGCAGGATTCATTGTAAGAATTAATATTACAATATTATTACATTTTAAATTTACATTTTCACAATTAATATTATAATATTATTACATTTCATTTTTGAACATCACAAATAATGACACGATACACATCAATTCATATATTTATTCATAGATAAGCCATGTCGTTTGACATCAACCACCTTCTAAATCCCACAATCTGGAGTTTTGGAGTCGACAGGCATGTTGGAAAGGCGCCCTTGCAGTTCGTTCAATTGCATGGGCACCAAATTTTCAAGTGTTCTCATTCCATATTAATTTTGTTTGTAACTCTTAGAACAATCAAAGCTTGATTTTTAGCACATCTTATGTTTCTGCCATGAGCAACCACCCTCTGGTATATTTCACTTTCGTGATTTTCTTTAATCAGTAGAAGTAAAATTAACCCATAAACTGGCAGAATATTGACGGATGTAGGTATATATGGTACAGTGAATCTGTTTTTCTAGTGAGTTCATACATTCACTAGCATTTTAGAGAAATTATATGTGTTACAGTGAATCTGTTTTTCTAGTGAGTCCATATATTCACTGGCATTTTAGAGAAATTATATACAAGGTCATTCTTATAATATCCAAGCAGATTTTCACCAATAGAAATGAATAAAATATTTTAACTAATACAATTGCAGTGAATTTGTTTCCGAACTGTCATTTAAATAAAATTTGTTCACGATCGCACGCACTTCTTGAAGCATAGACAATATAAACCATCTTTATTTTGCACGCGAACGTTCGCATGAAAAGTATAAAGCCGGCACTTCACTTCGCAATTATTGTTTTATGAATTTAAGAATGTTATATACGTACGCACAACCAGCGTCGCCAACTCTATGTATTTTTACGTAGATCTACGTACTTTAAGCTTTTCATGCAATCCTACGATCTTCAGTCCCAGAATCTACGTATTTTGTATCAATTAACAAAATTACAAATTGTACAATTTTACAAAATAACAGCTCATTAGGCTGAATGGGTATAATTTCCTTTTCATTCGTGAAAAAAAGCTAATAAATGTTCCGTTTCTTTCATACTACCGCAGACTCGCTTCGCCAACACAACACTCGCGTCATTTATTCCATAGAGCTGTGACTATGTAAAACGAAATGTCTCGTCTCGAAGGGAGAAACTTACATAACCAAAGTGTAATCTAATCTGTAAACTTAACCTAAAAATAATAATGAGTGGTTTTGATTTCTATCTTCCGATATTGTTCAGCTTTCTGCTCGATTTGATTGAACTCAATTATGGAGATAAGCAGTGACAGTGCTGAAGAGCGGAATGTTACTCCCACTAAAAAAAGAAAGCTGCATTATGAACAAAAATATTCACACTTGTGGGAAACAGACAAAAAAAAATTCGCTTCCCCTTTGAAGAGGAGCAGAGGCAAAGGCTGAAGAACTTAAGGTTTATAAACCCTGAGACATTGATGGACCCAAATACTAAACGTTCTGCACCATCTATAGTTCATTTGGGGCAAATGTTTCCAAGTAATATTTATATCCTTAACTTCAAATATTTTATTAATGAGTTGAGTCTGCTACACTTTACTTAGTTTTCATTTAACTATCTTTACTTTCAAGATTATATCCAACAAACCTGACGGAGCAAGACCGGAAATGGCGAGCTTTTAGAAATACAAGTCTCCCATTTCAAGAAGAACAGATAATTAAACCAGATGATTTTTGGCTTCATGTGTCTAAAATAAAGAGCGATTCGTTGCAAATATTTCCATTACTGGCCCAATTCGCTCACATTGCCACGTAGCAGTGCAAACGTCGAGCGTCGGTTTCTTATGAAAACAGACATCAGAAATAGACTTTCTACTGAAACTCTAATAGGCTTACTTTACACGAAAAGTGGAAAAAAAATAAACCGCGAGCCTTCGCAGGAACGCATTAAATATTTAATAAATATTTTAATAAAAATTTAATAAATTTCATTAATTTACCTGAAACTAATAATGAAAAAAAAATAATAACAAAACACTTGTTTTATTCAGTTTTACCTACCCTAACCTCTTCATTTCACTCAGAAAATAAGGACGTAGATCTACAAATTTTTTACAAGCAAATTTTACTAATTCTCCGTAATTTTTTAATGTGATCTACGCCTTTTTCAAAATCTGAGTTGGCAACATTACGCACAACCAAAATGATATCATTTGATAATAGCGAAAGGAAAAACTACATTTCAAAATGAAGTGTACAACACACACACGTTCACCAATTTGAAGACTACAAAGTTTACACTACAATTGTAGTAAAAACTACTTGAAGTGAAGTAATTGTAGTATAGTCCGTCTAACTTATCTGAAGAATGGCCAAATTTGGAACTAACGACGCCATATTGGATTATCTACAGCTGACAGACCTTTGACAGACTTTGTTTACAGAGGGGTTCACGACTGTTTCGATAGTTTTTTAAGAAAATTTTAGATTGTCACCATGCCAAAAACCATTAAAAGCGGTGTTCGGGAAATAATCTTGAAAATGCACACGTTTTTTGAAGAGGAACAACGTCTAAAAGCCCCAATTATACCGTTTGATTTTGTTCATAGACTTATTGCCGCCACTTCAGGTTAGTGCTGCCATGCAGTTAAAATGATTTTCCCATACTTTGTTTTTTATTTTACTATTATACAATTTCTTCAGGTATTTCTGAATCGGCAATTTACAAAATATTTAAAGAAGGTAAAGTGGCCGTGGAAATGGGTATTAAAATATCTACACCCGGAAAAAAAAGAACAAGGATAAGTGGAAAAATTGAATTAGATGCCGTAAGATGGGAAAAGTTTTAGAACATATTTTATTCGATAATTTTTTTACATAGATTTTTTATTATTTATACTTTTTATTACATAATTCATTAACGAGTTCATTTGTATAAACATCTTTTTTCAAAAATAAACTTTTTTATTTATGCACATTAAAGACTGGTTGCATCAACTTCCTTTATAGCAATAGTTCATAGATTCTTACGAGAGCGAGTTGTTTGATCGGTGGAAAATGCAAAATATCTATACTTTGAACGAAAGATTATAAACCAAGTTGATACAACGGCCCTAAACAGATTGATATCCTTAGGTGTTACTGAGTTAAACATGGTGGTCATGATCATTAGGTATGAGACACCGAATAAAACCGGCGCCACACTGCGCGGATCTTCCGCCGCGTCTCTTCTGTCGTAGAACATCGCTACATTTCTTTCCATACAATATGCGCTTATTAAACACACTACGCGGATGATCGGTCGATCTATTTGCTTTGCCGATTGGGCGCAACGGTAATGTGGCGCCGGCCTAAAATAATTATTATTGTTTGTTTTTTTCCTGAAAATTGTATTTTTCTTTGATTTTGAAAAACGCCATTTTGTGATGTTGTGTATTTTACGGATGTATATTTTGATAAATTTATTTGTACGTTAGTTTACATTTTTTGTTTTTTTATCGTGTCGTATACTGCTTAATAACTTGTTTAAGAAAAAACGAATTTGCATAAAATTCCCTACAAATGAGATAATTTTTAGACTATGGGCAGTACCACAACGATTGGGACGCCCTCCTTTATTCTCCAGATAAGTTGGACGGACTATAAGTACTAAAAGGCAAGAAAACATTATGCTGCATTACACATGATATACCGGAGTAGGGGGGGTAGGTCAGAGGGTGATAGAGGTGATATTAAATCACGGTGTGGTAAACCGGCCGGGAGATCTCAGATCTACGTATGCCGGCGGTTACGCCCTCCCCTAGGTACAATCAAAACGTCAGGTGACTGACTAGGACACTGATATCTCGAGGCGGGTGAAGGGATATAAAAATAATAAAATCGAAACAATTCTACAAGTTTCTATATTGGGCACTGTAGCAAATTAATTTACATGAAACATTAATCTTAACTTACATACGACGCAGCAAAGTGGTTACTAATTTAAAAATTACATGAACCCTAATTTAGAGGGAGAGGTTCGGTGGTCGCTACCGTTCGGACTTACTTTCTTCGAGAGTTACCAGGGTATTCGGCCGGACCGATTTTACGGGTCAGGCTAGAGTTCCTGGTTTCTCCACCTCCTGCTTCTAACTTCAACTCATCACTCCTCTCAACTCAACTGCTTTCTTGGCGGCCGGCTTCGCCTTATATTCTCTCCCCGGCGACCCAGGGTGTGGTCGCGGGGAGTCGAGGGGAAGCCTCCAGTTGGTCTTCCGCCGATTGGCTCCTTTGATGTCCGCCTCCATCGTCCATTCGTCTCTCTTGATCCCTCCTAGGTCCCGATTGACGCTATTGGTTACTGAACCCAATGTTGCCTCCGTTCCGCCCCCTATTGTTCCCCCAGTTTGCGGCTAATCTCGATGCTTTTCTGGTATGTAGGCCTAAACACTTTGTTATTTCACGAACGCTTTGTTCACTGTTCATATCCCTATCCCGTCACCAAAAACACATTGCAAAATGAATTAAACTTAAGGAAAATATTACAGTACAAATTGGCAAAGGCGGAAAATTGAAAACACAAATTCGCATCAACACTTATTACCCAAAAATAAAATTGCTTACATATACATACTTAATTAAATCGACACGCCGGACATATTTTTATCGACCAGTTATTTCTACCATTATTGACTAATTACATGGGATTGACGCAGGGTTTCATTAGATCACAGTAAAATTCCTTAAGTATGCATTACAATATCAATCTTATTATTAAGTGTCAGTTTGATTCTTACAGTAGGCCTCCCAATATTTAACGTTATTTATACATTACATCGTTATAGGTCAATCCTTATCATTAACATTGATTTAACGTTATTTATACATTACATCATTACAGGTCAATCCTTATCGTTTACATTGGTTATCTTCGATACCTCCACAAAATCATTATTATTTCTTTTTTTTTTATATGATAAACCGGACGGTATTTAAAATTTACCACTCCGCATATTCTCTTCCTTTCTTTTTCTTTTTAATTTTTTTTCTTTAACAATGACAACATGTACTTGATACTTAGTTTTATTTTTAATTTTAGCTTAAATAAAACAAGCTATCGTACTTCTTAGTTGGACCAAACATAATTGTCAATACGTGACATAGAGATACAAAACAAAGGGCTAAAATTACACAGACATCGTGGCATTTCTTAGTGAATCAATTAACATAAAAACTTATTTACATGGGATACATGCTTCAAGCGGGTCCCCTAATGTTAACGTTCTGTATACATCTTTGTAATTTCTTTTGGTATTACAGAGTACATGAATTTGCATTAACGCCACTTTCCCGAAAGGAATGCTTACATATACTAACATAATCAAATTCGATAAACATTTTTTTTTTTTTTTTAAGAAATTATGTTAAACCTTATTACTAGAAGAAAAATTAAGAAAACTTGGCGTAAATTAATTAATGTAACATTATTTACACCTAAATAATGAAAATTTTTACTTCAATATGTAAGCTGGATTGAATGCAAAACATTTTTTTTTAGGACTTTCATTATACTAATCATTATCTTACCAAATCAGCTTTCTTCCACCCCTGGTATAAGAATAAAAATAGAGAACACTAAAAAAAATTATATAAGCCACATTCCACCAGGCAGACAATTGAAAATTTTCCAAACAAGAATCATTTTGAAACAGACCGACAAATCATATTGCTTAAACGAGTAATCAAAACAATAATTGCATGTTTACAGATAGGTTATATACCTACAACCTACAAATTTGTATAAGAAAAACACAATATTGGGAGCTTGAATAACTAATGACAAATTAACATTATTCTTAAAAATAATTAAAACTCACAAATTAACATTCTTCAACTAGGTGTATGTAATATATGAAAACATAAGACATGAAAGCCTCGATCTAAAGTAATATTAATGTTTATTCCAACACGGCATTTACTTATTTGCAATTAATTAAACTATTTTGTTTCAACCCCGTGTGCTAAAATTCATTCTGCAGACAGATTTCAAAAGACTAAAAAGTCGGAATCTTATATCTCTTCAACTGTGTTACATCTTTTCACGAGATAATATTCTATTACGTTATATATTACATATTACATCAATATCAAACATCGTCGGCAATAATACAATCAATTTTTTTTCCTTTTATTCCGATCAATACATTTTTTATTATTTGCCACAAGTTAGATTAATTCGGGATGATCTCGTTATCATTTCAAATTGCAATGTCCCGTTCATTTCGGTCCTTAACTACATATAAAACGAGTAACATCCACCTGCAGAGGTGGCCTGGGTTATCTAAACAATCATTACCTTACTTAAATTAAACATATCAGTTGCTCATTAATTAGGTACATATTACATTGATATTATGATTCAACACTTTGCCTCAATTTCTAATTCGGCCTCTACCTTCTTAATTGATTGACCCCTGTTATCTTTATTGATAATGACCGCCTGGTCGTGCGTTGCGGGATCCTCGCGCCCTTATAATAATAATATAATTTATACGATCCTACATCTCGCGGAGGGTGTCGGCATGTGGGGGATCGGTATGTCAGCGCTTTCTAAAACATCTCTATTGTCTGTCGAGGACAATAGTAAGTTTACTGCGACGATTTTCGGAATTATTATCTTGTTTTTCTAAAAAATGTCTTTCCCAAAACAATGGCGACTTCTCTAACAAAACGCAGCTTTCTAAACCGTTGTCCCATGTGTTCGCATTTGGCCAAGATGTTCTTTCTATTGTTTAATCGGGGTTAGAGATATACGTCCCGCTGCAAGAAAAGGTTTACCGTTTTTACCCTTCCAAGATGTTACTTAAGAACAACAGGTTGCGAACGTATTGCCCATCCTAACAAAAGGCCGTGCACTATTAATGTCTTCGGCGATGCCCAACGCCCTCGGCAACCCTAACTTTCTAATTCATTGTTTCATATGTTTTATGGCGGGCTATCCTAAGAGCCATCGTCCGTCGCAATGTTATTTTTTTGAACAATAGGTCACATATTTCGTCCTCGAACAAAAGATCGAACATGCCGGGGCTGTGACCACATGGCGCGTGATCTTCGAAACATGGGCGCTTTGATTTCGGTATTGCCCTAGGACAAAATTAATAACCTGGTTCGCGTCATATTCCGGTACATCAACACGCACCCCCCCGAGTTGACGCGAACCGGTTATTATTAGGCCACCTGATGTGCGTTTAGTGGTCGCTAGCACTCCCTCTTCAGCATTAGCCCAGCGACCTAACCTATCGTTCCGCGCGAAGAGCCAAGGCGACAAAAACAAAAAAAAATATCTCGGACTGACTCCTGACCTAGGGGTTATCAAACTATATTGGGGAACAGGGAAAACGGAAAAAAAAAATCTCCAGCCTTCTGGCTTCCGGTGTCACTCATCTCCCTTCCGGTTATTACTTGCGTGCGTGCGTGTGTGTATGTGTGCGTTTTCCTATGCAGCCCTCCTCGCTCTTTTTCTCACTTCACTCCGGCGGGTCCATGTCGGCGCCCTGCCGACGATGGGGTCCGCGCCCGCGACCCCCCTTTCGGGTCCTTCCTCGCCTAACACGCCCTTGTGCTCCGGCGGTTTCCTTCGTCGTCTCCCCTTATGCATCCATATCGGCGCCCTGCCGATGATGGAACCGTGCTCGTGACCGCTGCCTGGGTCCTCCGTCGTCTCATGCTCGTCCCGCTTCGTCCTACTTCGTCATCCCTGCGTCCGCATTCAGCGCTCTAGCCTTGCTGGACTCTGTTCTACGCCCGCTGCATATTCCGGCGCCACAACACATACGAGAAAAAAAAAACACACGCCGCACTAACGCGCCTCGCACTGAGACCGGTTTTGGACAAGGAGAATTATGAATATTTAAAAAAAAACAAATAATGC
>JADDOH010023205.1:0-58163 GCA_016648135.1 Agrypnia vestita | reverse complement strand
AGTAGAGAAAATAATTGAACGAGGCCCTGAGAAAAATGTAAAATGTTTTGGCAACTAACTACAACACGGTTGTTCGAAGAGAAGAGGTATCTACAGATGTTGTTTTGAGTGGCGTCACTATCAATCAAGTGAAAGAATTCACATATTTGGGCAGCAAAATTTCCCGAAATGGCCGCTCAAAGGCGTACATTATAAGCAGAATCTAACAGGCAAGAGTTGCTTTCAACAAAAAATCCAAGATATTTGAATCTCCCAACTTAATATTAAGGTTAGAAAGAATTTGGTTAAAACTTTAGTCTGGAGTGTACTGTTGTATGGCAGCGAAACATGGATCATCGGCCAGAGCACGTCCAGGAGGCTAGCGGCTTTCGAGATGTGGTGCTACAGATACATGGCGAGGATCCATTGATCAGAGCATATCCGAAACGACGAGTTGTTGAGAAGGGAAGGTAAAAAGAGGCAGCTCCTGAACAGAATCACCCAACAACATGCCAACAGGCCAACAGGCCAACAGCCAACAACAGGCCAACAGGCCATAACATAAGGCACCCAGGTCTGCTTTTTACCATCGTCGAGGGCAATATTGAAGGCAAAAATCGTAGAGGCCGCCCGAGATTAAGCTACATAGACCAGGTTATCGGAGATGTGCGCTGTAGCACCTACCAAGAAATGAGTAGGCTGGCAGGTGACAGAGAGGAGTGGAGAAATCGAGTGCTTGGTGCAGACCGATCCTAGGATTGAAACCCAAAAAAAAAAACATGTTACTACCTAGGAACCAAACGTAAGCTTGTTTCATAAATGCAATGTAAACGTGTTACCAGTTAATGCCGATTTGTCAGCACCAAACTGATTAACCATTGTGAATTTTGCTTTTTTTAATTATCATCTGATATTATTAATAAAAAGAAACACAACATAAAACTACTATTCAGTGTATAGTTAACATGTTTCAGGGCCAACGGTAATTATTTTTAACAAGTGTAATACTCAATATAAAGTTTAAACAAAATGTGTTCTTTTATAAATAATAATAATGTTAATAACCACAAAGTTATTTTGCTATTGTTGAAGAATCATATTATCTTCTAATCAAAATCTAATGGATTCACAGTTTAAAACAAAATACCTGTCTCATAACATTTTAACTTTTTTAAAACTTGTTATGAAAAAGGAGAGAATTTAGTGGCTGAATGTTACTTATTAACATTTTATTAATTTTATAAAATATTTTTTCATTATACATTATATATACAAAACAAATATACACAATTTCACGTATTTTTACTTATATAGGTATAAAGTTATTATAGGTTGTGAACTATATACAAAGAAAATATAATAGGTACTACCCTCGATAGCGATGGCCAGAAAAGGTTGTGATTGACAAAATAATGATTGATATAAAATAAAATAACTATGCATTATCCATATTTATGCGGCTTTTATACATCATTAACAAGTGTCGAATAGTTATTTGATAATAGATTTTATAATAAATAATGCTCTATGCCAATTAATGCTATCTTGTGGTACAAACTAATTACACGATATCATGAAGATGGGACATATAAGCATAGATTGATTCATAAACATAGTACCAGATTTACGGTTAAAGAAGGACTACGAATACCGAAGGTCATAAATAAATATGGACAAAGAACATTAAAATATGTCATACCAAAAATATTTAATAAAATCCCATGTCGTGTCAAAATGGATATTAATAAAAAAGGGCAAAATACAGAATTAATGAATATGTTATTAAATAAAAGAGACTTATTTTGATTTTGGTAATATTTGTATTTTTTCTTGTATTGTTGTATTGTATTGTTGATTTGTATTTGAGTTTATAAGATCTATTGTAATTAATTAATATGAATGTATTTCTGGTAAATACAATTTATTTATATATATGTATTGATGCACCTACAGACAAATATCAATGTGATGTTTTGTGGGTCTGAAATGTAAAAAAAAAAAAAAAATAATAATAAATAAAAAAAATAAAAAAAATAATGTCCTTTGGAAACCCACGTTACCAGATTTTATTATCATTACCCCCTCCTCCTTCACAGCTTCTTAACAAATAAAATAGGGGTAAAATTTCGTTCTCTGCTCAAAATATATGGGAAGTGATTAGATTATTTGTTGTTAATAAAAAAAATTCTTAATAAGAATTTGTATGTACCTACCTATTTATACTTAGTCAATTGTACTTCTGAAAATCATTACCGAAAAGTAATTGATAGAAAGAATGAAGCAGATAGACAGAGAGAAAAGCCCATAGAAAAATAGTGAGCACGGTGGATGTAGACACCAACAGACAACTTTTGAATGGTATCCAAGACAGAGATCCATGATGAGTTTTATACCTTTTAATGACGTAATATACCTAAGTTTTCCTATATAAAATGAGATCTTTGTCAGTATTAATTTATTACTTGGTTGATAATATAGTGAAATATTTAAAAAATATCAATTGAAAGAAAATAACAATTCCAAAAATTAAAATAAATATGAATAAATCTAAAACACAATAATATTTTTTTTAAATATTGACAAGAAGAAGAAAAATGAGTAAATAATGAATGGTTTATTGATAAAAGACAATATTTTTAATACACAAGTAGTAGTAGTAGTAGAGGCGGAGTAGGATTGAGCAGGTAAACTCATTACTTTTTAGCTTCTTCAATAAATTCAAAATCATTTAAGATTAATTAATTATTAAAAGATTAATCATTTAAAAATATACTTTTTTCACCACAAATTTTTTAAAAATAATAAAGGGACAATTGGCCACGAAACTAGTTGGTATTTTTAACAAATTTGTAGTGTAAATAAAGTATATTACATTTTACACTAGGAGTCACAGTTACTACAAAGTCAAAGTTACGTGATAAACTAATGTGTGTACTATATTTGTACAAGGAAAAGCTAACGGACAGAATCCTTCGTGAACTGATATGGAGTTAATGAAATTAAATGTTTCTTTGATAATATATCAAATAAAATAAATATTTTCTTATTTATTAAATAATTCAAAAAAAAAATACATAAAAAAAAAACAAAATGCTGGCTAATCTTCAATGGATTGAAAGTTATAATATTTATTACCAAGTTAGCATAATATTAGCGAGAAATCTTTAATAGTTGAAATAAAAACAAAAGCGTTATAAATGTATAAAGGTTCAGGGAAGCGCTAGTAGGTACCTATACATACAAACAAGTAAAATAATACCCGATATGTATCGTGTCGTATAGTTGGGTGTGCCACATACTCGTACTTATCGCGTTTTGGTATTCGATGTCAGTTTCAAGGAACAGTTATGTTTGGAACAATATATTGATCAAGGTCATTGTGTGTCGACACGTAGGTTTCAGAAAATGCTAAAAAATCACGTATGGATGTAAATGTGCGCAATTATTCTTCCGGGTTGGTGTTAGTAAACTATGAGGACGCAGAATATTTTACAGGGGTAATGGCACAAGTTATAGCCAGCCCGTGGGAATACCAAATATACTCACTTTAAATTGCAGTCTAGGTGTAGGTATACATGTACGAGTGTACACATATGTAGATGCACTCCTTTAAGAAATGAAGCAGAAAACCGAATACGAATGGAAATTAACAGAATGAATACAACTGTGTATCATGTATGTATAAATAAATATAAGATTGATGTACAATTATGACATATAGATGTTAAAGCGCCTCTAGCAATATGGGATCTTTATAAATAGTGGCGCTCTTGCATCTATACACCACAATTATCCGCCTTTTTTACCACGCTTGTATTAGCTTCACTGGACGGAATCTTACAATTGATATCCGCTTCCCAATGTCCAATCGAGCTGAAATTTTGCGCAAAGCGGTATTCTTAATGACAATAAATGAATCAATAGAAAATTGATAAATTAGTTAATAAATCCATCACAATTAATTAATCAAAGTTTTATCTAAGAAGTCAGTGAGCTCACCAAAATATGGCACTAGTTTCCTACTGAAGTGTTTTTGCACGCTTGGTAATATTACATAAAAACATATATTTAAAAAAATACACACTTTAAATGTACTAAAGTAAAAAATATATTTTCGGCTAAAAAATGTTTGACTCTTAAAATCAAAACGTGAGCGCATTCCCACCATCAACAACAGAATTATGTAAGCTATTTCAATATCGTTAGGCCCACCTTTAATTAAGAGTGAGGCAACAATTTTTTGGCTGAAAATTTAGACGTGTTCAAAAAAAATATTTTTAAATTATATTGTAACATAATCAAAAAAGAAAACAAAATCTGCTAATTAGGTATGTAATGTTCATTCAGGGGCGTAGTCACCATCGACGCCAATCACTGCTTCCCATTTGCTTGCAAGTGTCCAGAATCCTATTGGTGCAACTTTCGTCCTCGTTCACAGCCGCCAGAAGGGCATGGTCATTTAATTCTGAAGATCGACCCTTTTTTTACTTGTTATCTGAGTTGGTGTCATCAGCTTTTAAGCAAACAAACCACTCTCGTTTCATCCTTTTGCTAATTGATCCATTTCCGAAAAATCGTTGAGATTGCGAAATAACAGTTTTCCACCCTTTCTCAGCACTCTGAGATTACTATGCAGCATAATGCTGCATGCATATGTGGTTTTCTATGCGCATTTTTATTTTCTTACCCCGTGAATGAATTATATTATGACAAACGTCAATTGAACGTCAAATAAAAAAAAACAGCGGATAATTTTGCTAAATATTAGGAGTATTAGAAAGAAACGCAGAATATTAGGAGTTACCCGAAGAGACAGAATCAGAAATATTCAAATAAGAGAATGTCTTGAAGTAGGACCCTTATTGACGTTTACCGAAAAATCACAGTTACAATTACTGGGACATTTTTGCAGATGCCGGCAGATAGACTACCAAAGCGGATATTCCAGGCAAGACCAGATGGAGCTAGCGGAAACAGTTGGAAGACTGCTGCGAAGCGAGGTTTCAATTACATTGGGCTGATGTGAAGAGCGAAGCCCAAGAGGGGAAAATTTGGAACCTTTGATGCGATGCAGGGACTCCGACCCAATAGGATAAGAGATAGAAGAAGAAGAAGAAGGAAAATGGCAATATATACAACGATGATCAATCGGACGAGGATATGAAGTAATCCTTAAAAGGACCAAAATGAGTCTGGTGAAACCTTTGATAGGCTCATAGTACTCTACGGAATCAAAAACATAACGTTAGGAAAGAAGAAATTGATCATATTAGATGCCTTCCTCCTTTCTTTCTTCCACAGGTTGAGCCAGTTTCTAACAAATTTCTATACACATCTACATGCATTCTCTCACAACATTATGATTATATCGCGCAACTATGCTAGTCCTGTGCTTGCGTGGAATATAATATTATAATTAAATATTAACTTAATTATGATAAATATCAGAGAGGCACCGAAATTCATTTCACATTCAGTAAAACCGAACATCGGCAACTTTTACCGAACTTTGTCTCCGGCCGAATTTCGTTTAAACCTGTCGAACTTCTAAAACCAAATTAATTAATCAATTAGAAAGACATACAGAAAAATCTAATTCACGAAAAAATATTAGGTTACTACTGGGATTCGAACCCAGGTCACCTCCTTTCCGGGTCCGGTGCTCTGACCACTAAGCTAAAGCAACCCTCTATGTTTCCGTGAATATATCGACTTTATATGCAGTTCTCATTTTTATTAATTTTCATTTTTGTCCATTATCTACCGGACTTCGGTAGCTTTTTAATTAACTTGCTTTTGCTAGCGACTTCCTTCGCGTAGACTTAGATTTCGTCCCACAGAAAATTATTACTGGCATAAAAAGTATTTTTTGTGCTTTTTCAGACAGTAATCTATCTCTGTGTCAAATTTCACCCAGTTCCGTTTAGTCGTTCTGGCGTGATTGAGCAACAAACATTCATTTAAACTTTCACATTAAGAAATATTAAATATGTTGGATTTAAATAAGAATTGGAAAAGTATAAAGAAATTTAATTTAAAATGAAATCTAAACAAAATGTTAATTTATAAGTAAATAGGTATCGTGTGAATGTATCATGTTTTTTATTTTCTAAAAAAGAAACCACATCAAGTATCCACAATATACTTTAATAAAATAAAATAATCAATTTGAATATATAATATTCTATAACAACTATCCAGAACTACGTTGTGCCGTTTAATTAATTAAAAAAACATAGAGTAAATAAAAAATTACACGTGTTTTCATGATGGGGATCTGTCCTGTTCATTGGGCAAAAGCGCGCGAGATTTAACCGAATTTCGGCCGAACTTCGGCTTCGGCACATATTTAAACCGAACATTCGGCCAAATTCCCATTCCAACCCACATTCGGTGCAACACTAATAAATATTACATATCTAAATAAATTTATACATTTCGATGGATAAATTCTACAAAAAAATGTCGTAAAGAAAAAAAATTATATGCACAACACACCTTGAAGGAAATATTTTACAAATTACAAATATTTTTATATATTGAAATTGAAAATGATTTTTTTTTCAAATATCAATGTGTTTCGAAAATTCTGTATGTGATATTCGCAATTTGAGAATCAATACGATACTTGGGTTTTGAGAAATATTATATAAGTTCGGTATTCAAAACAATTTCATTTCAATTCAATATTTTGTAATGCTTTCATAATCAAAAATAAATAAATGTCATCATAATCTTCTTTTTAGTCTGTTTTCATCAATTGCTAAATATATTTCTCTCTTATTGGTCTCTAAAATTTTGGCTTCTATGCGGCAATATTTATTTTGACTAACCATTGATGCCGCTGCAGGAATTCAAAAAATGTAAAAAAAATAATCTTCTTATATGACACAAACATTGTTTATCCATATACATAAATAATTATTTTATCTCAGATAAATTTTATAGAAAAAATATCTACATATTTATTGTTGCAGTCAACATTCATGTTAACCACTGCTTTTCTTTCGAAACTCATTACACTAATTAAATATTCTTAGGTTGTACGCAAATTTAGTCTTAGTTACATTCTGCCTGTCTAGCCATTCTTTTGATAGATCTGCATACTGGGAGGTCTGTTACCGACAGATCTGAACGTGCTACAGAGTCCTTCCTCTCTTACACACTATGTAGCGATCTTATACACCTAACGAAGGAAACACTTCGGAGTTTCATTGAAGTAAAAAAAGAGCATAATATAACACGTTCCAACTTTTTTGCACCTCTTTTTATATAAACAGAGTTTAAGAACTTGTGGGAGATTAGCCGTAAACATCGTAATATGAAGATCATTAGACATTACGAGAAATAGGCACTTAAATATAATGGTGCAACGGAATCATTAGCATCATCTATGCAGTAGGTAGGTACTGTAGGTCGCTGGGGGAAGGTATGTACTTTCAACCCTTAAAACAATACACACGATTCATTAAAAAAGTTACTAAAAATTGTGAGCCGTTGATCTATTCCAAAAGATACAATATCCGATAGAAAATAGAGGAAGTCGTTAGGCTTACATTTATTGGATTTAATTCGAAGTAAAAATACTTGATAAAAATATAACGTCGAGTATAATTCCCCTACATATTTATTTCAATTTTTTATCGTCTTTTGTTATTTACTTTTTAATGAAATACCTACTTTTCATAATAACTAACCTATTAATAAAAATAATATATTTATAAATATATTTTTGTAACACCTACAAATTTTTAATTAAATATATTTACATATACCCACTAGTTAGCTATACAAAGGTAACAAACCACCTAGTTTAGCAATTACATTCACATTTTTTCCCCTTACTTCAATATACAATAAGAGCATCAATTTCACTATCAAAACTCAAATTTTCATTAATTTCTTTAAACATTTGTAGGATAAGATATTCGGAGCGACAGATTTTAAGCGAAATAATCGAGCGGAGTATAGATCTTTTCAAATAAGCTTGCAATTGAGTTAGTGTGGATACAGTGCGCAATACGCGCATTGTTTCGCTGTGTTAAGTTTACGAATACGCCCCTCTCGTATCCGTAAACTTAACACAACGAAATAATACGTGTTTTACGCACTGTACTCACACTAACTCAATTGCAAGCTTATATGAAAAAACTTATACCTAACTGGCGATTTAAATACGTGCAAGTATTGGATGGAATGTTCTAGCAAGTGATAATTAAAGTATTACCCAGCGATAATAAAGAGTCGAGTGATAAATTGAGAAATAGTGTAAATTCAAGATTAGTGTACTAATTTAAATCGTGTTAAGTGATTTTGTCAATGTAATAAAATAATTAATCATTAATTAATAAATCGCTTATTAATTTCCAGTATTTTCTAAAATATTATATTTTTATACGACTAAAATAGGGTTGGAATAAAAAATAAAACTTTTTCTAGAATTTCTTTTTTTAACTAATAAAATTAGTAATAAGTATTTCTGTAATCGGTAAAAATTCGCATTTGTCACGTTATTAATGTTTCTTACGACACAAACAAATACGCCGAACATCTTGTGTGGTCATATAAATCTTCCCCCCGGCGAGGTCCCAGGTCAGCAGTCACGTCGCTGAAGGTTTAGTAGGAAAAAAGTCTGCAGATGATTCTGATTGAATCATTAGGCAACAGATCCCTGTGGGGGCTCGGGGTTCTCACAATTAGCGCCACACGTCTGTCCAGCTGATGTGATCTCTCCTGTACAATGGCACTCTCATTCTGCATGACTAATTACCGTCTGTCATCTACTTATACACCTACGCTTCTGCTTGTAGATAATTGAAAGAGAGAAATTCATCGGTAATTAGAGAATATTTTTAATAGTTTTTATTATTCATTTACATTTGCTCAATTACACATTGATTTATTTAAATTATTTATCAATAAATTTATTAATTTATAGGGACACATAAGAAAATTTATAATTATAGTATATAATTTTATTATTTATAATAATAAATTTATTATTATATTACCTATGTAATAAATTATTGTGTGACTAATCAAGTTATATTATGTTTGTCTTATAGAGACGAAGCAATTTTTTTATTTGGGAAAGTAGGTATGGAAGTCAGTTTTTGGGTGTTTATAGGTCTTGCCACCTATCATACGGCTGGCTTAAGTGAACATTTTACACCATGTGATGTTCACCAGTTTCACCCATGATAGACTACCACATTTATTAAATTTTTGGAAGTTGTACATATGTTAACTTTGTTGGTGTCCATCTTGGATGGAATGGGTGAACGTTAAATGGTGTAAAATGATCAATCAACCCAGCCGCATGATAGGTCGTAATACCTATAATCACCCAAAAATAGATTTCCGTATCTACTTTGCTATATAAAAAAATAGCTGTCTGTATGAAACATCTTTGAAAAGTATGAACATACTCAAAATATTTTGAAAATTATATTTATTTATTTATAAATATTTCTGAAATAATTTCAAAATACTGATCATGGCGTATATGAATTTCCTTTATTTTATAGTACCTACCTACATACTTTTATTAGCAAATCAGAAACTCGAAAGTATTGATACATAAAATTAGCACAAGTGGGTGGGTATATAAAATTATTTACTAAGCACTTCCAGTTTCAAAAAAGTATTGTGAATGTTAAAAAAATACTTTTTGTCGAAAAATGAATAGTAAATGTTCGTATCTCAAATAATATGTTAGATGGAAAATATTCAGAAATGTGGAAATACATATCGATCTTTCCAGACAAAGGAATCAAAACAAGTTTATGATGGCTGAGTTGACGCGAGAGTTTCTGATCGAGGCCCCCAGCGGACCACCCATTCTTCAGCTACAACTAATGCAATATGGATACTGACAGCTTTTTATCACATTTCATAGACTAAAAGGATATTTCGCTTATGGAAAGGGAACTTTGGTGAAGGAAAGTGGGTGGTTGGAATTGTTTTAAAAAATATCGTATTTTGTATATCTTGGTCAAAATAAATATAAAAAAAGTATTTCAGGACAAAAATACTATCCGTACTTTTATGGGATTGTTTTAAGTATTGTTTATTTTAATTATTTTATTTTAATGATTTTCTTTAAAATATTATTACAAATATAATAAAAACAAGAAAAAAATGACAAACACCCAGGCAGCAAAAGCACGCTGGTTTAATGGTATATAACAGCTAAACATATATTAAATTCTTGAAAAATCACGATTTACGGACTATCTCCTGTCCAACACAAGTCCTTTCAGTTTCTTATTAAAGAGTCCTAAATTATTTATCGTTTCACCAGGAAGTCCATTATAAAACTCAACGATTGTATAACGCAATCCATTTCGTTGTCCATCTGTTATCGGTATATCCATTCTTATATGAGGGGTAGGTATAAAAGCAAAGGCAGCAATATCAAAAAAATTGAATGCAGTCATCGAGAATTACTAATATAAAATATATTAAATTCGAGTTTTTATAGGAAATACAGCCTGTAAATTTATAGAAAACATGACATACATAAAATCTAAAATTCAGTGCACTCTAAGTTAGTAATTTATTTTTTATTTTTGGATATTGCAGCCTTTGCTTTAATTTTTTTATATTTATTTAATATTCACGGAAACCATCAAACCAACAATCTTTCGCTTTTAACGGATTGTTTCTAATACACAGTGTTTCGCAACTATCTCGAGAGGTTCTTTTACTTTTATTCTTCATAAACTTGGCGCAAAAGTCCTAAAGCTAACATGCATAAACTTCCGAGTACGTCGGATAGAGAGATGACAGTTTTAGAAGTTTAGAAATCTCCAAGCTCCGCACGCGAGACGGCTGCGGGGACGGGCGTCGCCCGCTTCGTCCCACGTGTAATCGACGAGCTTTTATATTTTGCGCTCTGAACTATGACGTTGTTCCTTCATAAAGTGGAGTGAAAGGTTGTGCTCACCACCTGGAACGAACGGGGATCATTCATGGGAAATTTGAGGTAAAAATGATTGATGTCGAAAGCTTTGCGGGGAATCTATCGCCATTGAAAATGTGAAAGGGTGTTTATGGTAGGTAGGTACTTGCGATACTGCGTATCAAAGAGAGCTGGCTTTTAATAATTCAAATATTTGGGCGATTCGGGAGTGGTCAAAGAGGCAGCAATCAACGTTATGTTTTGCTTTGATGGTAGAGTTTGCATACTTAAACAAAAGCTCGCTGTCTTCTTGATACAACCTCGTTACCGATGTTCCCTCTAAGTTGTGCATATGTGCGTGTAAAAAAATTTAACATGACTCACTTCTCTCATATAAACTATATAAACTAACTCGACTAAATATACATTTAGATACTGGTAAGGTGGTGTTTTTTCGTTTCTGCCCAGTGCACATATTATAGGCATTGGGCCTTAAAGTTGCGCAAAATAATTTTGCGTTCACAGTGAAAACTTTGAGGGAACATTATGAAAAGCTTTTTATTGCAATACTAATGGCGTGACCAATATTAAAAGGCAAATAAGCTGATTCAATACATGCAGGAAAATAATTATTGCCATATTACTAAGAAGACATAGAGTTAATTTGAATAAATTGGCTATCACAAGGAAAATCAATAAAAGTAAATATCCAACAGGCCATTGTAATAGGTAGAATTTCAGAACTGACCGTAGTTATAAAGCGTAGCACTAAGTAAGGCCCAGGAACATAAAGAGTGGAAACAAGTATTATGCGCTGTTCCCGCAGACCAAAGAACTCTCAAGAAAATTAATGATGGAACTAAGATTCACATCTGGAAAGACAATTATGACAGATCAGATCCAGATGGAAGATCATGTTATAAAAATTACCCCTATTAGATCAATCAATTTTTGAATACAGTATTGCGTTGCGATATAAAATTTGAGATCAAAACCGGATGAAATTGTTTTTCAGGAATTTTTTTCATAACTTGAAAAAATGTGAAATCGGAAAACATATTTAAACTTAATAAGAATAGTTATATCAACGATTTTCTAAACAATATTTTTTTCATATTTTCGTAAAAAAAACTATACTGAAACATATCCTTCCTCAACTTTATAAATAAATTAGTAATAGGCACACGTGAATTCTATTTTAATGCATTGCAGGAATCCTATTGGATGATATACAAGAGAAGAATCTTCTGGTTAGAGTTTTCTAGGATATTCTGCCATCTGTAGGTTCATGAGCTCTTTAACCTAATGTGTTGAAAACATCTGCCCGAATGATAGACCCTGCAAAAGGAATCTTTAACGTCAACCAAAATAGCCTAGGTCATATATACTCATAAAATCCTAGCAAACTCTAGAAACTAGAAGATTATGCATTGAATGATTAGAAGTAGAACTAAGAGTATTTTTATGCCATGAGTTAATGGAAAAATTAAGAATAGAATAAAAACATGATAGAAAGTAGAAGATATAATAAAATTAGAAGATATAATAGAATTTTATCCTGCTTTTATTACTTACGTTTTTTTTACTGTTTCTAGTACTTTACCCCAAAGGACAGAAGATACATTAAGAAGAAGAAAAGAGAAAAATTAGGTAAATATTATACATCAAAAACTATTTTCGAAAGCAAAGTATTTTTCTCTTTAATACATTAGTAGGATTTTATAAGATAAATACAAAGTATGTTTAATAGAATTAGATATTTTCACGGAAAAGGCAATCAGTAAAGTAATTTTTTTTTGTTAAAAGGTTTTGAAAAACAGTTCCTCGAATTATTTATTTGAGTACCTATATTTAAAAAAAACTGAAATGTTTGAAACATAAGCCCCGTGAATATCCTTAGCTGTGTTTATATTTAGACGATATAGTTGGACCGCCTGCACAGCCAGGAGTGCCTGCAAGTGCCATAAGCCGCGCGAGTAATGCATCCCTTACACGGAATATCCATCATACATAAAATATTCAGCGAAGCAATGCGTCAATACAAATCGCCCTGGGAGATGCAGACGAAGCTATGTATTGAGCTACACACGTGGTATGGGGTGGTCTAGAAAGGGTCAAATAAAAGGTAGAAAACGTCTGATATTTTAAATTATTTTAATTCATTTTTCGGAAAATATTTTTTATTTTCTATGTGAAACAGATCTAAAGAAGCCAAAAATCATGTAAGTAAAGGAAGAAGCGATAAGTAAAATAATATATAAAGGATGTTTTTTTAGAGATACAGAACTTTAAAAGGAAATATAACAAAAAATCATATTAACGGCCATGGTATCGGCTTTATTCTAAAGATACACTTTGAAGTCCTATACCTTTATATAAAAAAAAAAATAACCCATAAAAACCAAATTTTTGTTATACTCCCTTTCTTTGAAATATAACAACAATTAAAGACGAATTAAAACATATTACATAACACTAAACTTACAGTAATTTAATATATTTCTGAAATGTCAGATGTTTTGAGCTTTGATAAGACACTTCATACTTTGAAGATTAAATTCTAAAAACATTTGTCAGTCAATTTAGATTTTCGACATTCGTAGTGAAGTACCTATTATGTATACCGACGGTGTAATTCAAATTTAGAAAATATTCCGCGACGTTATCGGGCCGCCGTTGCTAATCAAACTTTTCTAATGATTCCAATTTGAAAAAACCAATAAAATTGCTAAAAATCCGAAATTATACTATAATTATTAATTTTTTTAACGAAAATTTGAAATATCTTCTTGATCGTTGCCACAAATCTACTTGCCAAGTTTCAGCTCGATTGGATCACGGGAAAAAGGTCAAAAATCGATCCAAAGTTTTTTTGACGGCAAGCCGGCAAGCAAGCAAGATGACGCCACGAGTTAATATAAAGGGAGTAAAAAACACCATCTAATTCCAATGTACCACTGACTCAAAATGATTTTTTCAACATTTTATGATGAAACGTATATTTAAAAGTTCTTCTTCCTCTTTTTCTTCAGCCGAAGTCCACAACTGTTGGATAAAGGTATTTCATGACAATCGATCCTTAATACTTATCCAACTACTGTCCAAAGAGGTGTTAGAATGTGAGATTTATATGGCCATGAAGCCAGAAACTTGTCTTCTGGCCTCATGGCCTATTGTGGCGCTAAAACATTAAAATAAAAATAAAAACAGTTATAACAAAACCTTAGACTTTTGGAAATTAGATGAATTTATAGCACTTCTCAAAATAATTATTTTAAAGTCGATGGATACATTACGTTGATCGTTAAAGAAAATCAGTGAGATAAGTTTTGATAAAATTATAAAATAATAAACTACGGTAAAAATTTATTTTAAATAAAATATTTTAATAATCAATTTGAAATATAAATAGAGATTTTTTATCGAAAATCCACCACCGAGATACGATAAAGTAAAATAAATAATGTAAAATGTGTTTTCATAAAAAAATTAAATTT
The DNA here is from genome assembly GCA_016648135.1 of Agrypnia vestita. Lineage (NCBI taxonomy): Eukaryota > Metazoa > Arthropoda > Insecta > Trichoptera > Phryganeidae > Agrypnia > Agrypnia vestita. The sequence goes on along the minus strand of JADDOH010023205.1, from coordinate 43,784 downwards.
ATAAAATAATTACATTTCACAGTATAATATTTGATACAGAACGGGATTTGATTTAAAAATGCTGAAATGCTAACAGGTACTACAACTGTATTCACTAGCCATAACCCGTCCAAAATGACGTACCTACCTACCTACTATTTTACTACATGTATCGGCCGCGAGTTTACTTACTTTTTTTTTATTTATTTTTTATTTAATTAATAATATATATATAATTTTTTTTTTCTACAATCATACATAAATGTTTACAAATCTATATTTTTTGTGTGTGTATACCTCACCAAAAAGAATTATATTCTTGTGTGTGGTGAGGGATAACCACTTACAATCAAAGGTATAGGTAGTGTAATCTAATTATATAACAATTGGAAGGAAAGAAAAGAAAATCTAATACATCAAATCTTAGTTAATAATACAGTATATAGAATAAGCAGTCAAGTAAACAATAATATAAATAATAAGCAGTCAAGAACTCAATCACAAAGTCAATTTTACTTACTTACCATCACGCCGTTTCCCCGTGGAAGTAGACAGAGAGGATAGATCGCCATACTCTTCTGTCCTGACATACAACTCTCGCTTCCTCCACATTCGCTCGACGGTTGTTGAGGCTTCTAACCGATCTAACCGTTTTCCAGTGTCTGGTTAATCTGGTCATGCCACGTATTCCGCGGTCGCCCTCTTTTTCTGGCGCCGTCAACACTCGCATTATATATCTTTCTTACCATTCTTTCCTCATTCATTCGCTCAACATGCACAAACCACCAGAGCGACCCTTTTTTAATTCTATTAATTATACTATGATCAGCTATACATTCATTCCTGAATGGATGAAATGAATTTACCACACATACATCTAAGGGATCTCATCTCCACTGCACTGCGCTGAGTTAAGACTGTGAAACAGCGCCTTCTAGCGTAACGAAGGATCTTTGTAGTGTTAGTGACGGACATTTTTGCATTGTTGGACACAGTTGGACAAAAAAAATAGTTTTTATATACCTGATCATTATTTTTTCATCCGATAGCGTTAGTGACGGACATGGATAAATGGAAAAATATGCATTTATTTTGCTTTTTATACCTCATTATTATTTTATATCATCATTACTACGACGTCTTGTGGCATTAGTGGCAGCAATTGTTACATCGAGAATTTTGATAGCAATATTATGATCACCCTATTTTATTTTTTTACCAATATCCATCAAGTGCTGCCGATAGCAATGTTATGTTTGTACGAAACGCACCATGTCTGTGGGCTTCGACTTAATCACGAATGAAACCTCTAAAATGCGTGTGCATTGAAATTTGCGAAAAGTTTCGAAATTTGCGAAAAAGAGAACGTCCAACCGAGAACAAATAATGTTGCCATGAAACGATTGTGATACGATTTCTTCACATTTCTGGACTTATTGATTTCGTATAAAAATATTTTTCGAAGGACAATACCAGGAACAAGGGCAGTGTGCACATGTAATAAAACTTTTGACAACAAAAGTGAGCTGTCAATTCGTCGAATTGGGGAAGTATTTCACGGGGGGAGCATTCACATAAATCTCTCGATAGCCTCCCCGGCATCATATGTGGCCAGGTACACCTCTCTCCCCAGCTCCTACAGACATCTGGCAGGAATACTCAAAGCACCGTGCTTACTTAAATATTTAAACAAATAAAAAATTTAATGTTATATTTATCCACGACCATGGTAAATGATAAATGTACATAGGATTAATGTATAACCAACCATCACGTTTTCTACATTCGCTCCATCCACTTTCATACATCTTCTCATGCACGCTCTTCGGTCATTGAATTAATTAAATTAATAAATTTTTATATAATAAAAATTTCACATTTTAAACTTTAAACGAAAGTTTGGTGTTCTTTTGAAACTAATTTATTTTATTTGTGTCTTATTATTCTATGTGTAATTTTTGCTGTATATTTACTGTAATATGATCATATAATCCTGTAAACAATATTCAGGGCGTGGAAAAAAGACAATCAGTAATTTACATCCTGATTAAAAAATGCGAATAGTTAATATACTTTCACGAGATCATTTTTTTATTTATTTATTATATTTTTTATAATAAATTGATTCTATGTTATAACATTTTTACAGACATTATACTCCCCATAATATGAGCCAAAGCTCGAACTCAAATTTTAATCATAAATCAAGAAGAACTATTTATTACACGACTGCACGTGAGTCTAGAATGGTTAAGAATCATTAGAAAGAACTAGAAGTGAATCGATCATACCCGAATGTCATGTCGAAATGACATTATCTATACAAATAGCGACATAACCGCTACGCGAGACACAGTTATTTTGACAGTGAATCAATGCGATAGAATGCAATGTGAAGTGAAAGCGGTAATTAGTGCGAATTATGATCAGCCGGCGAAATAAATTAAGAGAGTACTTACTGGGCGTTCGACAGTTCGAAAATTCTAGAAGAATTTATAAAGTGTCCCGCAGACAAGTGGAAGTCTCTCGACAATGACAATTAGTGCAAATTACATAGTAGTGATTACAATCAAGTTCTGTCCAGTGACTTTGGTGATAAATAAAATTTTAATTTATTTCAAGTGTTTCATTCGTCTCCCGCCACCGCGACCGCCTGACCACATTTTTCGGAATAAAGTCAAAGGACCATACAAGTAGGCGGTAATAAATAAATATGTTTAATATATTTAAGAAGCACTGCCCTTCGCTGCTAGTGAGGGAGGATTCCTCGCCTGGCTATACTGCTGGGGTTGAATCTCCCGCTAACTGTTGAACCGGGGTAGTTCCCTGACCCGAGGGTCGTACTCCATCATGCGAACATCACAGCCGGTGGCCACTCCACGTCACAATCTTCATGGCGCACACGAGCCGTGCATTATGTTGGCGGAATCGATGTATTGATTTTCTTTAACCCAAATAGTGTAATTTTTATACAAAAATAAAATCAATTTGAAACATTTATTGACATTTTATTATTTTCTAGCAATTTTGGAGAGCAAATTTTGAGGGATGTCAATGATTATTTTATTATTCTTATAAATAAAATTACTTCAAAACTGCAACAATATTATAAATAGATTGTTTGGTATAGATACTCAACTTGAAAACAGTGAATTTTCCTAAATAAATTATATAATCGCAAAATTAACAAGTTTAATATATTTTTATCATATTTTCGACGTTTTTAGCATGGTTGGAAGAAATTATCAAAAAAAAGTTTTAACAAACTTCATACCATGATTAATTCAATATCGACTGGTTTCGATACTACTGAGACTTTGTCCAGATGGATGGAGACGAAGTTAGTGTGCGTCTATCGCAAAGGTAGATCATCATCATCAACGGTGCACCAGACCAGTGTGGGCCCTGGCGGAGGCCAGCCAAGCCAGAGTGGCGAAAATTGCTTGAGGAGTCCAGCAACTATCGCCTCTCTGCTCTGTCCTCTGCTGTCTCGAGCTTCTGACAAAGATTACAGTAGTATCTACATTGGTCGAAGATATAGTGGTACCAATACCAGTCGACGTTAACTTAATCAAAGTTTTTTATTAGAAGTTTCAGAATTAATATTTTTATATTCAGTTAAAAAAAAATTACAAATACAATTAAGAATGTTCTTTGTCTTAGGTCCACACGCCATCCGTGACGAATTATCACAATGTATGTGTGAATTGCCTTAGTTTCAAGGTCAACACCGAGTATTGTGCGACACGTAATGGTCCTCTGCCTTATATCACATGTGTCGCTCATCGCTCATTTTTAGATTTTAGTTTAAAATTTTTGCTCATAATATCAAGATACAATTCTAAATACCAAAAAATTGATAATAATCAAGATGAAACCTCGAGGCTTTCATCGGTTGTTTCCATAAATTTCTTCGACCTGCAAACATATTTCCTGAAAAAATTTTTTATTTGAATTGTCAATATCAATTTGATACATTTTGTTTTTCACCCCCGGGGAGATAAAAATCTTAATATTGATGGAAAGACAAGTCAACAAGAATCTGTAATCACTCCCATCATCTCATCAAAATTCTACTCCCTCTTCTGTCAATAATATTTGTTACCTTCAATACAGTTTATTATCCCGTCAGTGTGAGTTAGTCCGGCGATTACAGTTATCTCCCGGGACCGACAGGGCTAATGCGCGGGTAGGTCTGTTTGAGGGGAATTGCGATTCTACTCAGCGCCACTAGCCACTGTGTTGCCGGGATTAAGGAACCGCGCTAAATTAAGGAAGTTGGTCTGCCATTTTTAAATGGTTTCTTTGGAAAGATCACGATAAGGAAGCTTCGTCAGTATAGAAATTTATATTTTTTGCCTATTTTAATACTGTGTGTTAAAAAATTCAAAATTCGTAAGTCAGCGATGTGCAAACCCCGTTAAAATATAATATGATATCTGCTCTGATGATGGACCCTGCAATGGGATCCGAAACGTCGACCATAGAGGTCAGACATAAACGGCAGAATATCCCAGAAAACTACATACAGAAGATTTTGAACGGCCGTGAAAACTTAAGAAAATTTTTAAAATAGTACATATTAAAATATAAAAATAATACAACATTTTCCAAAATCGGTAATTTTGAATCATAATTTCATGTATTGTGTAGTTAAATACAAGGATAAGTAAAATTTATTACTTCGCCTTCACACTTAAGGCGATCGTCTAGCAAAGTGAGCAAATTTCACCATTTTTTCTCATATCTTCTCTTGCGTTTTTTATCACATTTTTGTATGAAAATATCTCATTTTAAAATTTATTCATCAAATAGGTTTATTTTAAATAAGAATATTTTATCAAAATTTTAATAAGATATTCGAAATTAATATATATGTAACCTGATGAATAAATTTTAAAATGAGATATTTCCCTACAAAAATGTAATAAAAAACGCAAGAGAAGATATGAGAAAAAATGATGAAACATGCTCATTCTGCTAGACGATCGCCTTAAATAATATCGGACATTTATATTATTCTATATAATGCTTCGAAATAACACATATTTATGAATCGCACCACAGAACAGGAGTAATTCGTAAAAATTCGTATAAATTTATTTTAATTTATTTTTTGTGTTATCTTGTCTTCTTCTAACAATACGATAAAGAATAGCGGTGTGCTGATATACATAACGCACTGGATACGTACGTATGTATATCATAATTTCTAAAATGGTGACCTTAAATGACAGTATTTGAATAATCATTTCGATCCCGTCTTGTTGACCATTTTATTACCTTCAGAATAAATAATGTTATATTTGTTAGGTGATGTTACCAATAGCTAAAAACGTAAAATCTTTAATTATGTACATTGTTTTAACCAAATAGCTAAATACATTATTGTACTCGTACGTGGCTTGTATTGAAAACTGGAAGCAAGTGATCAAATTTTCGAACTATGAACTTTATCCCTAAAACTGCAAATATATTTCTTACAATATATCTTGCATAAACAATATTTGTCTATGTATTGTATCGAAAAAAAAGTAAATCCTGCTAAGGAATATTTTTCTAAACTACATCAACCGATCCAGGACCGTAACTACACCGAACCAAGCGTTCTACAAATTTATACATATTATATAAAAATACCAACAAAATTTCTTTGCACACCCTCGCGTTTTCCAAAGAATGGTTGAGTTTGGGTCTGCCTATAAAACGAACATTTCTTGAAGAGAATATGGCGTTGTATCATGAAGGGATGATTGAATAAAGCATAACGTCCCTTTTATCCCTGTCCATTGGGATATGACGTGCCGGAATGATAAGTCCTGATTTCTGGACCCCCGCCTCCCGCTTTGTTGCTGCTGGTCCGATGAAGTGATGTCACTTATTGATTGACGGCTATTCATTACAAATAAGCTCAATCATATCCATGCCAATAATTAATAATGAATATATTCTTATTTTTGATTAAATAAACACAATCACTTTTATATAATTAATAAGAATACACTTTGTTTTCACAACTATTTGGTTGAAAATATCGACATGTTTCGGGGCCAATGGTGTATAAGTAGCAATAATTATTCTTTCTTCTTCTACCCCTTATCCTAATGGGTTGGGGTACCTCCACCGCATAGAAAATTCCAACTATTTTTATCTTGGCCTTCGCTCGCAATAATGATTCCGAATTTTCTAATCAACTTTTGAAAATGGATTTTTTTTTTTGATATTAAGAGGGGTTTATAAATTATACAGGTTACACATAATTAAGAAATTTGGAAATAGAAAAAGTGTTAATAGTAAATGTAATATTATAAATAACCAGGTCCTTTTTACAAATATGTACTTATCTTTAAAAAAAAACATATTAGTACTTAATTATTTATTAAGCACTAATATGAAATACGTCTCCCATGCATTTATTTTTATTTTATTTGTAAATTTCGATTTTATAATTTTATTATACGTTGTATTCTGAAACATGTTGATATTTTCAACATGTTTGGTGTTGTTTAGTGGTGTTTTCCAAAGAACAATAAAGTATTATTATTAATTCCGCTTACCAATATATTCATTATACAACTTTTGCAAACTTGTCTTACATTAGTGTTGACAAACTATAACAAATGACACGTATAAAATTAGCTACTCTAGCATAGGCTACACCTAGTTGAGTAGTAGCAATCCACAAAACATAATTGAAATATTTGTATTTAGATAAGTAATATTGTAAATAAAATGATATACATTATTATGATCCACATATTCATGTATAAAATAAATTGTATAACAAGGATTTTACGAATAAGTAAATTAATAATTATACTAAAAATGTCCCTACAAAAACATTTTGCTATTTTTGAAAAAAATATTATCATTTTGTTTAAAACCATGAATTTTATTCAATACCACGCCAAAAATCTTGAGTTAAGCGAAACCGGTTGGTGTAATATTTAATAAAATTCGTGGTTTTATACAAAACGATTGTGTTTTATTAAATCCAATATGTCAAAGAACAAGGTGATTGCTTCCTATGAAAATAGTTTTTCGTTTAAAACTGTGTTACAATCATAATTAAATTCCCAGTCGCTTAGGAGAAAACCACCAAGAAACGTTATATTTCAGTAACACATTTAATATTTTTAGTGATAGCTCTCTCTTTATACCTACTGTCCTTCACGCGAGTAACAAGACGGACCTTGTGATGAATCACCTGTTTCTATAGATTTTTTTTTTATTTTATTATTTTTATTTTGAACTCTAAGATGATTTAAATGCTACGCGGGGAAAAATTGAGCTAAACTGGCCGTAGTATTGGAGCTACAAAAATTTGGGAATGATGAAACGCTAGTATTGGGACGGAGTTAGTAGCGATTGATCGGATATAGGTTACGAGCAGTTAATATTCAATTCTTATAAAACATATTAATCTTGTGGTAAAGCCGCGTTTGGTACAAATGGTTGACGATCGGCGCGGTCCGAGCGGTCCACATGTGCTTCCCAAAAAAAATACTGAACACGGCTTTCGTAGATTTGGGTCGCGATTATTGCGTTTAGGGCCGTTAAAAAACCGATTAACGTCTACTCTAAGGTGACGATGATATTGACAGTTCCACGAGGTTTCTGAATTATGGCCTTTTTTGCTGTGGTTTTGAAACCGCTTAAATGTCATTAATCGTGATCTCGAGTGGATCCCCGTGCAACAGAGAGGCAGAATATTGAGCAAAACTAAGGAAGGCAGGTCTAATCGGGGGATCGCGCGAGGAAAACGCCCATAAATAATTTTTAAGAATTGGCCGTGAGGCACGGATAAAACGTACACTATGTACCAGAGGGGTGACCTTAACTGAGCGGATAATGATTTATTTTCGTTTCGCGGGAATCGGATAACGTAGGCAGATAGGAAAGTTAACTATAATTCCATTATATTTATCTGTAGACTAACGCTCTGTCGAGAAGCGAATAGTGATTCATTTTCGTTTCGCGGGAGTCGGATAACGTAGGCAGATAGGAAATTTAACTATAATTCCATTATATTTATCTGTAGACTGACGCTCTATCGAGGAGCGAATAATGATTCATTTTCGTTTCGCGGGAGTCGAATAACGTAGGCGGGTAGAGAAGTTAACTATAATTCTATTATATTTATCTGTAGACTAACGCTCTTCAGGCTTTTACAACAGATAGGTAATTGTGCAATGACGGTATATACAGTTAGGAAAGAGATAACGATAACGTGTAAGCATATTAATGGCACGACAAGAAAAAAATATATACTCGAATATAGATACAATATATTAACTATGTAATCACTACAAACCTGTCCGACGTTAGCGTAGTTTCAACAGGACGGGTAACGTGTATACGATTGGCTATTCTAGCTCAGATTTCGCCGGGTTTGGTAGTAATAACCACAAAACATAATTGGAACAAGTGTATCTAGATAAGAATATTGTAAATAAAATAATATGAATTTGCGGCCCATATACACATGAAATAAAAGGATAAAGCGTATGGGGATCTTATAGATGGATGGATAAATGAAACAAATATATATAGGAGTAAATGCAAGTAAAAAGCAAGCATATAAGTACCAAAAACATAGGAGAACATAGTGTGATAGAAATTCGAAGACGGAAGGAACAATAATGTGAAGTGGAACGGATATAGCAAGAGCATGTAACAATGATAAACGTACAAATACAGACAACTACTTGAGACCGATTCGACAGATACTAGCAATCTTTCAACACACCTCTAAGAAAATGGTGAGCGGTATATAGTTATCAGCGGAGGCGTCCAGTGCCTTGGCAATAAATGAGCACTGAATTAATCCGACGCCTTGCCTGCGGCACTGGAGGTTTATTTACTTATTTGTTTTATTTGTTTTCATTTATTGGGTTTCTTACAGCCATATAATTAATCAATCTTTGAAGAAAAGACAATAATTGATGTACAGAGTTTTGGGCCAATTACGCGAAAACACATACATACAATCGATAAAAGAATAATAAAAACATGTCCAATAGTGGGTTGTGTGAGTGTGTATCTGTGTGTTTATTTATTTGTTTATTTATTTTGTTTTGGGAAAAAAATTAAAAGCAAAACGATCCTAAAAAATCTTCCACTGAATTAAAAATTTAATTTAACTTACATTAATAGTTTATTGTGTTATAGCGAATAGTACTCTTCCAGTATTATATTGTTCGAGAATATTCACTGTCTATGTAACATAGTTACTTTGTGGATCAATCTTACTGCCAATAAAAATAATAATAAATGGTTACAAATTATGTTTAAATTCCGCAACGGAGGGAGCTAATACGTCCCTGTGCGCGGAGAGTCGCGGCCAAAAGACAGGATTCATTGGGGACCCACGAGAAAAGATCGCCCAAAATTAATTTAAAATTAGGTATAGTGCCTTTGGATGATTGTTATATCTAGGTATGCAGTGTGCACGTGGTGAATATATGGAAATTGAACCCACGATATAGCGGCCAAGAAACGTTAAATTTCCGATAAAGACGAGTGAAAATACAGGAGAACGGGACATGATAATGGTAGATAATGAAGAAACATCAACTATGATTAGGGGAGTACCCGATAGATTGTAGTTACGGTTGATCAAACGACAATATGGACTGAACTTAGAAATTAAATATTAAAAATTAATTATCGCGCTTGTGAAGCGAGTTCAATTCGTCCGAAGCCACTGAGTCCGTCCCAAATAGGCACAGGGATGGAGACAGAGACGGCAACAGGAGGTGGGATCAACTGACATATCCGAGTGGAGATATGGTTTTTTTTTGCCAAATTGAATCTTAGGTACAAAGATTTAGGTTTCAAGGAAAGTAGGATATTGAAAATCCTGGAAACACACGACTTAGGACCTTTGGCTGCTAGGGGGGGTTTAAAATGTCAAGACACAGCAGAAATCAGGCAGTTGGTGTGATGCGTCTACGGGACGTGAAATCCGCGTCGGTTGTTTTTTTTGAGTGAAAGTTGCCGTCGACTTGGAGTGTCCAGTGGATATAGTGAAAATTATAGTTTGATTTCAAGTGAAAGTTGTGTACGGGTAAATATACTCTTCGACATTGTTGGTTGCTCACGTTAAAAGAAAAGGGGGGTACGGGTTTGATTTTATTTTATAAAGGGTAATTAATTTGGCATATTAGAACTTCGGAAATTACTGCGCTTTATTAAGTTGATTAGTCCGGCATATATAGAACTGATATTTGCAGATCTCCGGAAACTAGCTGTGCGTTATAAAGATACCTATTTTATGCTAAACACGCGGGAAATTGTTAATAAATCTTGTAAAAATACCTATCTTATGCTAAATACGCGAGGTCCTGTAAAAAGAGTTTTAACTCAGAGTACGGGATTGATTTTATTTTATAAAGGTAATTAATCTGGCATATCGGAACTTCGGAAATCACTCTGTTCTATAAAGTTAATTATTTTTGTCGTCTTACTAGGTTCACAGAATAATATTCGCAGAATTTCAGGAAAAGGTAGAGTTCAAATTTAGTTAAATTTTCGTTTTACTAAGTATAGTATTGGCGGATCTCTGGAAACTAGCTGTGCGTTATAAAGATACCTATTTTACGCTAATCACGCGGGAAGCTGTTAAAAGATAAAGGAGTTGTTACTAACAGATTCGATTTTAAATAAGTCTTATAAAATACCTATCTTTGCTAAATACGCGAGGTCTCATTTTAATTTTTACATTTGTAAGGCATATAATATTTCGTTATATGAAATGTTTCGATTAGACCGGGTTTATTTTAGTTATCGAAAGAATATTTAGTTTATTTTAATAATTTTTTTTGTTTATGTTTAATAGTAAGAGTCCGTTAAAATTATAGCGAATAAATTCTGGGATTAAAAATACGTCTAGTGAAAAATATATAGCTGATCTCGCGGGGTATCAGGTTCAGCCCATAATAATCTAGATTTCAATTTCGTTTAAAATTATATAGAGTAATTTCGTGAGAGTCGGGACTTATTTACAATTTTACAGATGTATGAAATTTCATTATTCTAAAAAATTATATAAAATAATCTCGTGGGGGTCGGGGTTTAATTACGGTTTTACAGAAGTACAAGTTTCACTATTTTATAAAGTATATAAAATTGCTTCCGTTCGGCCCGGGTTATCTTATATTGTATAGGAAAACATAGGTCCCGCGTTATTAAAACATATAAAACCGTTTCATGTGGCCGGGATTATTACGCGCGTTGGGGAAAGTCTATAAGGTAAAAATATGTTTAATTTGATTCGGGTATTTTATATTTTATGAAAGATATTTGCCTCGCGGACTTAAACTATGAAAAATGTTTCAATTAGTTCTGGTTATACTTTAGGAGTGATGTAAACTTCGCGGTTGTATAATTTGGGTTACTTTGTATTGTACGAAAACGTAAATCTCGCGTATAAAAACGCGTATAAAAAAAAAACGTATATCATGTATTCAAACATATAAAAACTTCTAGTACATTGTTTCGATAGACCGGGGTTGTATTATACTTATAAAGATGTTGTAGGGCCTCGTTATATTGAAAATATATAAAAACCGCCTGGGGCCGGGTCTTCTTATTTATAAACTATATAAGATTTCGTTACATTTAGTTATATAAAATGCTATCGTTCGGGAATTCGCGTTTCATTTTAAGCATATATAAATATAGGGTCCCGTTTTAAACAATGTTAGTGTTTCGTTTAGAATTCGCGCCTTCATTTAATAAATATGAAACATGTAGATTTCAATTAGAACTATTTTAAAATGTTTCGTTTAGAAATTCGCGTCTTGTATTATAAATGTGAAAATTATAGTATTCGTTTTGAGCTAAAACGTGTGAACATAGAAACACTACAGTTTTGACCGCTATTTTGTTTACTATGCCTAGGACATTCTTGCGGTGTATTAGACTTGATGGTAAAATTTAAACTCTTAATCTGTTTAAAATATACGTAGTGTCTCCGCCTAGATTGGCTTCACGATATACTTTATGAAATTTGTAAGTTCCGCTGTCCTAAAATTATATAAAATTACCTTCGTTTAGATCGGGTTATATCATATTCCTCGTGGAACGCGTAAACCTCGTTGTCCTGAAACTAAATAAGGATGTTTCATCTAGACCGGGTTTATTTTACATTTTAGGAAGAATATAAATCCCGCGTCTTTCACTACATAAAATGGACTTGGTAAGATTGGGGTTGTTTATACTTGTAGAAATTAAAGAATCCCGTTATTTTTAAACTATATTAAAATGATAAACTATATTAAAATGATTTAAACTATATTAAAATTTGCCGGAGAGTAGATATCAAATATTCGAGATGATAATAAATTTATATTAAGAATAATATTAAGAATAAAACTAAATCGGCGGACCCTAAAAGTAATATGTATTGACCTTATCAAGATGTAGACTAGTGGGGTTTTATTATAGAAACAGTTGACTGTTCTGTGGCACCTACTTGTCCGCGGCATCCTCGATAAATGATAAAAACAAGTGGACAAGTGGTCGCTTCGCGGGTTTGTTAAAACTTATAAATGCATGGAATCCTAGATTCAAAGCTTAATCCCGGTATTTCGGATAAATATAAGAATAGGTAACATCGGAAAATAACGGGTAACGGTTTTATGGAAAATATCGGTGCGTATGATCATTAGAGTATGATCATTAGGATTAGAGTTTAGTTTCGGTGACCCTGGAAGTACGGATGCGTAAGACGGAAATAAGGACTATGTTGCAGTATTATTAAGATATATAAATACTTACAATTGTCGAGCTAGAGTCTAATTCCGGTATCTCGAGGAATATAAAATTTAAAGAAAGGGAAATAATGTCTAGTTTCGGTTTGATTAAGGTATATACACCGTATAGTTGCAGAGGCTGGATACTAAGCCCCAGCTACGGAAACTTAAAAACGCGTGATGGCAGGATCAAAGGTTAGGTCGCGAACTATAGTTAATTAGGGGCCTGTGAATCGTGTGCGCGTGCAAGGCAAGTGTCCGCAATCCTTAGGTATAAAGTGAGGTACATAAAGTGAAACTACGATGCACTGGAAGGGATATAATCGGCGGCAGATGGGTAAGTCATGTCATCCTCTTTCCGTTTTGAGATTATAACGATATATAAAGGTGGCGCACGATTAAGAAGAATGGTCTCGGGTTCGACACCCCAGACAGAGACGGAAGGAGCGCCGACAGTGAAAGTTAACCCCTGTACCGTAAACTTTAAATATACCTTTATCCACAGGTGTTTGTTTGCATGCCGAATCCGTACTGACCATAATAGGGGCGAATTAATTTGCCCAAATTAACCCTTCTCTGCATGTGTGTGAACTTCCAGGGATCGCGCGGCCAGTGTGCTCGACGCCGAACTTATTTATTCATTTCTATTTATTTATTTAATTGATTGCTTGATTGATTGAATGGTTCATTAATCAATTAGGTATTTATTTGTCTATTCATATGCCGCGTCCCTGTTATATATAGTCGGGAGGCGTTTCGATAGCATCATCATCATCATCACCATCATTAGCAGTGTCCCAGTTGTATATCGTCAGGAGACGTTTCAATAGTATCATCATCAACATCATCATTAGCGGTGTCCCAGTTATATATCGTCAGGAGACGTTTCGGTAGTATCATCAACATCATCATCATAGCAGTGTCCCAGTTATATATCGTCAGGAGGTGTTTCAATAGTATCATCATCATCATCATCATTAGCGGTGTTTCAGCTATATATCGTCAGGAGTCGTTACGATAGTATCATCATCATCATTAGCGGTGTTTCGGCTATATATATAGTCAGGAGACGTTACGATAGTATCATCATCATCATCATCATCACTAGCGGTGGTTTAGCTTTATATCGTCAGGAGGCGTTTCGATAGTATCATCAACACCATCATCATTAGCAGTGTCCCAGTTATATATCGTCAGGAGACGTTTCATTAGTATCATCATCATCATCATCATTAGCGGTGTCCCAGCCATATATAGTCAGGAGGCGTTCCGATAGTATCATCATCATCATTAGCGGTGTCTCAGATATATATCGTCAGGAAACGTTACGATAGTATCATCATCATCACTAGCGGCGGTTCAGCTAAATATCATCAGGTGACGTTTCGATAGTGACAACATCATCTTCATCAGTGATGGCAGGGTTCCAGTTACACATCAGTCGGAGATAATTAGGCAGATCCCATCATCATCGATGGCAGGTTTCTAGCTGTACACCATTTGGAGAAAATACACCGACATCCCTGGCCAGGGGCTAGGCATATCCCTACTGTCCAGATCCACCTTTCCATCTACTAATACGAGGGGTCATGGCCTCGTGAAACCACATGGCAACCAACCATTACAAGTATTTATTTATGTATTGTATATGTGTATATGTGTATATTATATTTTATTAGTATGTATCTATTCGTGTAGTGTATGAGGGGGCTCTTCACGGGTGGCACAACACCCGTGCGGATGTCTTCCCTCGTCTGGAATGGATTGAACGTATTGATGCATACCAGATTATAATAAGTACTACCTGGGAGGGTGATTGCAGTCACTGTAGTGTCGCGAATGGCCAATGGGCTGCAGTTGCTCACAGGCGAGGGTTGGGGAGCCTAGGAAACTCCCCCTCCCCACTCGCATATTTTTGACTTGACAGGTGGCCCGGGACCATCTTTACAGTAGCTTCAGTATATATACCGTAGTTTAACTTAGTTTAACCTGGAGGAGTTGGAATTCGGGGGGCAAACTGGCTCTGAGCCCGGACGCCAGACACTGACGCGAGGGATGGTGCGGTACTTTGCACAGAAGAGGCCCAACATGAAAAGGCGCATCCAGGCTCAGGTCAACGTATCCGGAACTCGTGTCGGGAGAAGGAAGATGGGATCAGTCACCGATGAGCCTTTGGGTATGGAGGGGCCGAATTTAAAGCAAACACATTTTCGCGTACACATACATTTATACATACCTCCCACACCCCCTTTATCCATTAGAACCCACCGTACCACTAGAATGAGACATAGGGCCAGATACAGGTGACGGAACTTAGGCCGGCTAGTAAATAAACGTAACAATGTAATTGATGTAAAAATAATGCAGAGTAAATATAAAAGATCGTAAGGAATAAGCACAGCGAGATAACGGCGGGAGATAAAATTATTAATCAGCGAGGGCGTCGAAGACGGAATCATCCATAGGAGCGGCTACGAAGGACTCGAGGGCTTCAGGGGATCTATGTACTCTATATGTGCATGCGCATGTGATAACGGCACGTTACTAACCTTTCCAGTGGATGGCGGTCGATCCCATACAGGTAGGACAATGGGGGATCGAGCGGAGAGGGCGTGGGAGCAGAGGATCGCGCACTCTGGAAGCGCAGCTACACCAGATGCAGTGGTTTCAGTCCGTAGGAATGATAGGTAAATAATATAGGGCCACGGAACATAGTATGTTTAGCAATTGCACTGTAGGGCTTAATTGACGTGCTAGGTAGTTTTGTTTGCGTTTTCCATGAACATTCACGAACTTCATACCCCAGTATTTAATTTAAGTAAAGCTTGCGTTAGGGTTACCACTAAACCAATTCATCCCCTATAGTTCGAAACAAAAAATTACACAACGTGAACTGGGGAGGTCTTGAATAAAGCGAGGGTGTTTGGAAATACTACGTTAAAAACCGTAGAGCCTTCACCCGACGTAGATAGATAGCTTGTTTGCCTCTAACAAGGCGTAAACTCAGTTAGGAGTAGGATCGAGCTGAAAGGCGAAGAAGAGGATCCATCACAATATGTTTCATCATAATTCTTCTTTGACTGCTCATTCTCATAACTCACTTCACATAACTTCCCCGCCCGTGCTTTGAATTACTGATTTTTCTTCTATCATCACATTTGTTGTACAACTATCACTCTAAATGACCCCATTATTATAACATCTCTAGCTACAGTACTACTCGGCTCTCAGGATTGTACAAACCATAACCCTTGACATTTTCGGAGTATCCGATTAGGTACATCTTTTGAGCTTTCTTGTCCCATTTTTTCGCTGTTCTTTAGGCATGTGAACCATAACTGGGTTACCATATACTCGTAAATGGCTTAGATTTGGTTTTCTGCCCGTACATACCTCATAAGGGGTAGTACTGTGGTCAAGAGCGGCTACTAGTGATCGTATTCACAGCCTCTGCCCATAATGGTTCATCAAATTGAGCATCAAACCAGATACATACATCCCGCTTTATCAACAATTGACTTGTTGTACCGCTCACACAACCCGTTTTGCTCTGGCGCGTAAGCATTAATTTTTATGTGCACTATGCCATTCTTCTTCAAAAAATTCTCCATTTCCATAAAACAGAACTCTCCACCATTATCAGATCTTAGTACTATAATTTTTCTGGACTGCTGGTTCTCTACTAACTCCTTGAAGTATTTAAAAGTTTCATCTTTGGTTTTAAGAAAGTACACAAAACACTATGGTGTGAAGTTCAGGTCCTTATGACCTGACTTCCTCGTCATCACTAGCTAGTTAGTCGGAAAGGAATGCGACTAACCTTCCCACTTAACTTTACCTCAGAATCCCTCAGCCACGCGCACGTCGACTCTCCGGAACGCACCAAGTGCCTCTCTCATCAACAACTTACAGATTGCAACACATTATTGAGAATAGGTTAACAGAAATAAAGCATTTTTAGAAATCAACTCAAGAATTTATTCATGATAAATTTTGTGAGACAAATAACTGGGCCACAGAAGGCGACCTCAGCAAATTCGACCTAATAATATTCTATCCACGATTTAAAGCACTATTTCTAAGCTCAATAGTAATCCAATGTCCGCGCCACAACATTTCCGAAAGCGGCCGCGCATTCGATAGGGGCATCCTAACCTAAAATTTAAAGCGGTATTGCAAGCGGAGACGCTCGTGGCAAATATCGTGGCCTGGAGAATAACAACATTAAATTTACACAAAATGCATTATTTACACAAATTAAATAACACAATAGAACATCGGCATGATGCTCGAAATGTCTTCATCGATGGATAATCACTGATGCTACAAGATTACTTCCAAATCTCTGCGTTTCATAAAACTTTACGTTGTGCCGCGACGTCTCGCAAGGCTGAACGGAGTGAAGGCTAATTGAGATGAGATCAGAGAATACTAAATCTTTCTGTGTACGAACGGCACCGGAACCGTTTCGAAGACGCTCGCCACCTGCATCACGCCAAGATGTCTTCCTCCAGGTCAGGGTAAGACCGGCATCCACTGGGTCCATGGATGCTCTCTCTTACGCTGCCATGTAGTCCCCCGGCCTTCGTGCCGGACTTACATCTCAGCAGGCCACACGTGGCTATCCGGAGACGGCGTCACATCGTGAGCCCCGTCGTAGGAACCCTGATATAAAATTTAATATCAGCACATATCGATAATAATACAAGGTGATCGTGATGTTACTTCAAGCTGCGTCGTTCTCAAATTCATGGGCTTACCTCTAACAAGGGTGAGAAGAATTACATGTTGATACGACGTAAAGCAAGATCTGAATGACGCCATTTGCATTCCTTGTTCGCCCAAGCACGTCACGTGATCGAGAGTTCATATATGACGTCTGTCCACGAATGCGCGCGGTACTTACGTGTTGTTAATTGAGTTACTTTTGATAATTTGCATGCGTTCTATTTGAAATTTTCATCTACTTAGCGAAAGAGTATGATCAATGTAATTATTATGTCACAACACATTCAGCTATAGTCATCTACAAATAACAGATAATATATCTGGCCATAACAAGCGATTTGTTCTCCATTAGCCCGCACAAATCTGCATGTACCAATTCCAGTACATTTTTAGTTTTGCTTGAACTGAGGAGGAACGGTAGTCTTGTTTTTTTGCCCTCACAACATACAACACAACTTGATTCACTGTCACCACTC
The DNA here is from genome assembly GCA_016648135.1 of Agrypnia vestita. NCBI lineage: Eukaryota > Metazoa > Arthropoda > Insecta > Trichoptera > Phryganeidae > Agrypnia > Agrypnia vestita. Next base: position 25,843 of record JADDOH010023205.1, on the reverse strand, counting down.
TTTTCTTGGTATGTTACGCCTTGTATTGCTCCACGTTTCATCTTGTCAAGATCATTGGCATTTATGTGACCGAGTCGTCTATGCCAAGTTGTACAAGAAGTTTGTACTGTGACTGCCAAAACTTGCTCAGACTTCACAATATTTAAACTGTATACATTATTCTCCAAACTAGCTTCACCAATACAGCCATTCTGAGCATTGTATATGTAACAAACACTTTTGTGGAAGTGTACTCTGTTACCATTCTCAATAATTCTGCTCACTGACAACAAATTCGTGGTTAAATCAGGTACACACAAAATATTGTTTACTTCTACACACGTAGTTAAACGTAACTTTCCAGAGCATAGGACCTTTACACTTGTTTGGTTAGCCACTATAATTTCCTTAGTTATTGGTTGGTACGAAATATTTGATAATAAGTTTTCGTTGGATACTAGATGATTACATACCAGTCATTAGTACTGAATTCTTTGGAAAGAAAATCTGCGCCAAAAGCATTTGTCGTATTTGTTTTCTCAACTGAGGTACATTGGTTTTTATAATGTCCAATCGATTTGCATTTATTACAACGAATTACTTTGTCTGCCACTGGTGTTGACATTTACACTACTGGCAGATTGCCGTGTTCCACTATTTCTATGCGTCTTCCTGAGCTTTTGAGCAATAAATGCACTTTCCGACTTAACCTCAAAATCTGAACTCATATCCAATAACTTGGTTTTTATAACGTCAGCACTGATTTTCATACCTGAATGTTCAATTGCCATAATCATTGGGCTAAACTTTTCAGCAAGTCCTGCAAGCAACAGCGAGCCAATTCATTCATCATTTATTTCTAAACCCGTCCCATTTAATTTTTGCGCTGTTTCCACCACTTGAGACACATAACTAGTCATTAAATCACAATTTTCGAGGCGAAAAGAAATCAATGTTCGAACCAAACTAATTTTTCTTGTGTATCCTGTGTCGTCCAATAACTGTTTTAACTTATTCCACAAGGCGCTAACGGTGTTCTCATTTTTGATATGCACACATAATGTGAGGTCAATGGTCATCACAAGCTTGGCTTTTGCTTTTCTTCGCTCAGCCTCTTTCAAATTCACTGGCAAGGCGTCAATGTCGATGCCTTCCAACACCAAAAAATTTCTTGCCGCGAACGCCCAATCATCGTAATTTTCGCGTCCTTTCAATTTCGGAACGTTCAGTAGATAGCTTGACGTCGACATTTTTGATGATCACAAGAAAAATTCTCGAAATATTCTTGAAAATAAAAGGATTTTCGGGTTAGGCCCATAACCAGTGAATACACTAGACTTACTCTGGCGACAATAACTCCTTTCTTAATTTTGTTGCAAGAATTATGTACATATAATATCTATAATTAACAATATAGGCGACATTTTTCCTTCCCCTCTGACCCATCCCCCCAGATATATTTTCTGAACAAATCTACATCGCTTCACCGATTGAACCCAATTTTGCTTGCATATTCTCAACAGAAAAAATAAACCGTATTTCTTCCCTAGACATTTTATCCATCCTAGCCTTGATTAAATGGAAACAATGTTTTAATTAAAGGCTTTGCAAAACAATAGAACCTTTGTTTCCTGCCATAAATTTATTTTCAACATGATTCTTAACCCGCACAACGCAGGAGACGAGCAGCGAGTAAATTAATAATTCACATGTTGGGTCTCTGTTTACTTTCTGTTCTAATTGACTGTGTAAGTATTTACTGCATTGACTTCACTCGACCTGACGTTATTTTCCTTCTGCTGGAATTCTCAACCTGACTGAACCTGCACCTTCCTAGGAAAACTGCCTTTTGTCAATCCAATATTTGAAATTATACAATTACGCCTTCATAAGCTTTATTCGTTATAAATTGTGAGATTGTATAGTACTGAATAAATATTGTAGTTTTATTTTACTTTTACACTTGTCAACACCTTGTTAACGAACCTGAAAGATATTTCTATATGACATTTATGCCCACTGTTAAAATATTTTTTAAAAATTAGGAAGATTGCGTGTCACATATCACACTTTTTTACTATAGAAAAATTAGAAATTATATCAAAAATAAAATTATGAGTTTATTTTTTTATCAACAAATTAAATTAGGGGTAATATTAGTAATACAATATACTTCATTATTATATGCTGATGTATCCTATGCAAGATGTAAAAAATAATCGGCATTTTTCACAATGAACTATTTCATGGTAAGGTAAATGTTATGTTGCTAATCGTATTTAGCAACGCGAGAGGAAGAATGCGAGCGCAGAAATATGAATGAAAAACAGCGCAGAAAGCTATTTTTTGTTTTTTGATATTGACTATGTGCGCATTACATATGAATTTTTTTCAGAAAATTTTGACGTTATAGCTTCTCACCTTATTGTTTTCAATTAATCGTATTAATATTTTTAAAAACTACTACTCAAGAGTGAATGCCGAATAGCATTTTAGCAAAGTGTTTTAGAAACAACATAATATCAAATTTAAAATCTATAAATTTTTTATCTAAAAATACATAAAACCACCCACTGGGCCTAACAACAAGCAATCGGCGAGAGCCGAATATGGACGCCAATGGCACAATCACCAGCGAATCGGTCATTATATCCGCCGCAACAGCTATAGGCAGATGCCAATGGCTCCACAACCTCCGAAGCCACCGTAGCCGGGCCAAGCACTGGGCCAAGCAAGCAACCAATCGGTACCAACCGCGAAGCTACAGCCGCATTGGGCGAGAACATAATGGGCGAGAACATAAATAAATCCAGACACTAATGCCAGTGCAGTTGTCCGCTGAGCCTAGCAGTATGCAATTATGTTGTTTTATTTTCAAAATTCGTGTCCCAGTTCTTCGTATATACGTGGTACGTCAATTTTTTATATAACGTCTGGTCTACAAGCATGGTAAAGAAACCGTGTAAGTTTGTTTTACCAACATTGAATGATCTTTTAAGTATTCATCGTCATTTAAGGTTAGTCATTTAATCTACACCTTATTTTAAACACTGCCATGCTAATTCAAATCAGCTGAAGTCGATTATATTGTCCTCTCTAAACTCTCGTCCCATATTCTGTTTGCCTACGATTCATGCACACGGTCTTCGTTGTGCAAAATTCGTGCTTCATTGTAATGAATTTGCCACACATACAATAGCTTACATTATTACTTGATATCTTTGGACTAAAATTTTTTGATTTTAAATTAATTTTAAAATGATTATATTTATATCGAGTTAATTCATTGATGATGATATCATAATTATCAGAATGCAATAATGCAGAATTAACATAATGTAAATAACACGTAGTCTAGGAGCGGATCGTCAGTGGTGAGCCCTTAGGAATAGTCATCAAAAATACAAAGTTACCTGGGATCATCCTGGAGCGATTTATGTAATCGATAAATAATGACTTTTATTTTTGAGACCTGACACATTCGATAGAGGGAGCATCTAGAAAGGCAAGAAATTACAGGATTGCTACTTTCTACCCTGGTACTTACTGGAATCGGCCAGATTTTAGAGTGTTGAAAAGTAGGCAAAATTACGTCATCGAGTACCAAGATTAAATGAAAGCTTTTCGATAGTTATCATGACCCATTTCATTATGCCTGCACGAGATTGGTTTTGAATCGCCGGATATTATGATAACCTCCTCGGATATTTGATATCATCATCTCTATTAACTTTCATTGGGTGCTTATAGATCTCGAGTGCCTCCATGACAAGAAATGCATGGTAACTCTTCTAAGAAACAGCACTGTACGCAGCATTCCCTACTCCGAAGATCTGCCACACGGAGAAGATAAATTGAGTGATTTTCTTGAGCACCTTTACATTTGTTTACTAACTCCCCAGAAATATTTTAATTTTAATCTCTCCATTATGTTTCCAACTTCTATATTTGTTATTTCTCTTTTTGTTTTTCATATATTATTTTGAATGTTTTAGTTTTTCAGACTGTTTTTTTTTCACATTTCTTCCCAGAATTTTACAGAATATTACGTATAGGTACTAATTAAAACATTTAAAAAATGAAGATAGGATTACCAAAAGGTTTATTTTGTAGTTGAAACATTTATTTATCTGTATATTATACGAATAAAAGGCTCAATAAAGAATAATTACAAGGCATAATCTCACGAACGGTGCGCTCTGGCGTCACGTATTTGCAGAACATATTCTGTTTGCAATTCCTAGGTAAACGCTACTTATTTTCATGTACTTACATATTTTCGGCTAGCAACTATATATCTATCATGAGATATAATGCTTTGAAATTAACTATTATATTGTTTATACCATATTTTTCAAAAATAAAAAAATATGAAATCTGCTAAAGGACGAAATAGACAATTTGCGTTTAATTTTGAGGAATTCGTATAGTTTCTTCATACATTGAGACGTAATATAAATACCTAATGACCTGATTTGTTTTGGCTTCATTATTCAACTTTTTAATTAGATATTTATGATGTTCAAATAATATGAAAAAATAAAATTCTTAAAAGGAAATATTTTATTGTTTTACTTATATCTGAAATGTAAAAATGTTATAGAAATTTCTTGCTTTAGGTAGGTACTCTTTTAATTCGAATCGTAAAGTTGTTTTTCCGCGTTCCATATTAATATTTCATGTCATATTGTTAGATGCTTTATGATTATTTTTAATTTATAGTTTCTTTTTTTAAAGATAGTTTAAAAGGGTTTGGGGAAAACCGCGTTTTTGGACCCGGTCTCTATATTCTCTATATCCGTATTCTTAGTATTTCCTAAATAAAAAAGAGCATATTCAGTAATTATTTATTGTTATACAAATATGTATATACAATTTTTTTTATTGATAATAACATTTTTTAATCTAAAAATGTCAAAAACAAAAAGGTATACCAACTTATTAACCTAAATACGCGACCCATAGTTCAAAAACTTCAGGCAAAGTCATTCGGTGTTTTGCAGATTTGTTTACTATAAAAGATAAACTAGGTGTCAATGTTACTGGGTGATCTGAAAAAATAGATCGATGTTTTTATATGGCGCTCAATATACGATGCATCATATATTGAGCTCCAGTGTAAAATAACCGAGCACACCCAGCGGTCCATAACGAGCACTTAGTGCTGACCCCGCTTGCCAGCGTACCTTGAAATGAAAAAATAAAATAAAAATACGTATATCTTGGTATTACCATAGATACATTTTTCAAATGGGATATTCAGGTAAATAAGATATGTAAGAGGTTGAGAACTGTATTGGGATGTATGCACAAGATTAAATACTATGTTCCGATACAGACTATGAAAACTATATATCAATCTTTAGCGGAATCGGTAATAAGGTATGGAATAACTAGCTGGGGTCTAACTTGCAAAACTAATATTAGAAAAATTCAAAATATTCAAAATTCGGCTATAAAATTAATAAATAAAGAAAGTGCTACTAAAGATATACAGGAACTCTTCAAGAAACAAGGCTCTATGCCAATTAATGCTATCTTGTGGTACAAACTAATTACACGATATCATGAAGATGGGACATATAAGCATAGATTGATTCATAAACATAGTACCAGATTTACGGTTAAAGAAGGACTACGAATACCGAAGGTCATAAATAAATATGGACAAAGAACATTAAAATATGTCATACCAAAAATATTTAATAAAATCCCATGTCGTGTCAAAATGGATATTAATAAAAAAGGGCAAAATACAGAATTAATGAATATGTTATTAAATTGAAGAGACTTATTTTGATTTTGGTAATATTTTTATTTTTTCTTGTATTGTTGTATAATATTGTAGATTTGTATTTGAGTTTATAAGATCTATTGTAATTAATTAATATGAATGTATTTCTGGTATATACAATTTATTTATATATATGTATTGATGCACCTACAGACAAATATCAATGTGATGTTTTGTGGGTCTGAGATGTAAAAAAAAAAAAAAATTAATAAAAAGAAAAAAAAAAAAAAAAGCAGACTGAATTTTTTTAAGAGAAGTACTAGAGTACACGGATATGTAATACGTGTAACTACTATATTCTAACTATTTTTAAACTAAACTCAACACAGGTGCTATGTAAATTATTCTATTTTACTTGTCTCCTGTATTGAGGCTCGAAGCCGCGATCGCTGTATTATCTTAACGAACAACTAGACGTTTAGTAGTGTTTTAACCAACAAGTACACAATGGAAATGATTAGTTACGAAAAATGTCCGGTAAAGCTACAGATCATCCAACGAACTGATGTACTGCGACTGCATTCAAACCAATAAAAAAATGTTTCGAATGCAGTCACCGAGGATTACTAATCAAAAGTGTACTGAAATATGTAATTCCACAAAGTTAACGCCAATTCGATAAATAATATAGATTTGCATTGAAAATATATGAGGGGGAGGAGGAAATGTCATCTTTGTTACCCGCCGAGTTTTAAAGAATAGATTTCCAATTTTTGAGTCCGATCGGTCGAACGGTACGGATTTGCATTGAAAATATGTCTCGGGGTGGGGAAGAGAGGAAAAGGAGGAGGAGGGAAATGTCGCCTATGTTACGCGCTGGGTCCTAAAGAATAAGTTTCCAATTTTGAGTCCGATCAGTCGAACAGAACAGATTTGCATCGAAAATGTATCAGGGGGAGGGGAAGGGGTAAAAGGGGCTGTCATGGAGGTCTGGATATCTAAATACATAATGCCATCGGTCGCACAATAATTACAGATATGTGTGATAATAGCCGTAACTTGAACAAATACTTGATATTTACGAACCTGTGTACTAGCTGCTGCAACTCGTCAAAAATGACGGAACATTGGTTCGCGTCTTGGCTAAGCCCTGTGTATAGTATCTTTGTGGCGCTTCACGGAGAGGCGGCCCTAGCAACATGTGTTGGGCGGCCGGATTGGGTTTGGTGAGCCGGGGTTCTAGCCCCATCTCCGGCCGATATTACGGTGAATTCGAACGATATTACGGGGACAGATAGACAACGAAATTATTATGTTTGATATATATTAAGTATTTATTATTTTCTCTATCTCTATTTATTATTCTCTTTTTCTTCTGTTTTACATGTACAATTTTGTATTTAACATTAATAATATAATTTGTGTATTTATATACAAATTATATTATAGGTCTTACAGTCAACCACAGTTATTACGCAGGAATAAACTTATTATTATTATTAAATTAATAAATATTAATAATAATAAAATAATAATAATAATTAAAAAATAAATCAGTCTATTGTTAGGTAGAGCAAAAACTCTAAATCTGACTATGTAACTCAAAATTTATTAAAGTGAAAAAGATTTTTTGAAAATAGCCACACTCATATTAATCGTCTACCGCAAACTTTAACAAAATTAGTATAAGAGAATTGCTCAAATTTATAGGTACCTATTACATACCAAAATAATTTGTACACAAATTATTAATTGTTTCCTATTAATCAGGCAGCAACCATTTATCAACATCATTAAAGATCCAATTAGTTGCCAACAATCTGGTCCAACATTTTATAGTAAATCACTATTTTTTTGATAGGAGGGAGAATCGAAATTAACAGCAAACTTCTAAAATATTAATTTATAATTATCAATTAACGCTAATGACGCCATAAGTTTTCAGTTAATCAATTTTATTTTTCAAAATAACTGATGAAATTTGCTTTTAGCTTAGATTTAGGGATGGTTATAGAAATATGATGGTCAAAGAAAATAGTGCTAGTTTTGATGATCCTACAAGAAGCGAGAATGTAGTATTCTGTGTGGGACATATATATGTCCTACATATATTAAGATAAAAAATTCTATCCCCGAAGATTTATAAAGCAACGAATGTATGCGAGATGCTGACTTATATCAGGAAAGGAGTGTACGGTATTCAATGCTGTTTGCAAAGAATTAATGGTGAAAACAGCAATGAAATAACTGTTGACGCCATTGATAACCTAGAAAGTAGAGATGAAAGTGATGACGACAACATGATCGAAAATTCCTTAACATTCTGGGATTATCTATAAATATTCGGAAAACGTCTGTTTATTTTTGTTTTTGTTTCGGATACCATATGTTACCATAACGTTTCACTTACACCACATTTTTTGTACCTGTATTACCTGTTATCTGCCAAAATCCCCCCAACTCAAATGTCATAATATCCAAACCTTCTTACCTACTATAGTGTACATCTAAAGAAAATATTTCAGGTTTGATACTATAACGTGAGTCTAAACTCGTATATACCGCTTGCGGTCAGTACATTGGAGCGTGAATTGTAAGTATTAAATATATATTTTAAAAAATCGTAATTAAATATATATCTGAAAGATTATTATTATATTATAAAATAGGAATATTACGAATAATATAATATAATAATATTAGAAATATTACGACATACACGTTTCATTTAATTTATTTCGTGGAAATTCAAATACAGTACAGTTAATTTCAAAGTATTCAGTAACTGCACGCCGCTTATATGTACATTTTATTACATTTTACATTACATTCATTATTGCTTTATGTAAATAGGTAAATTGAATGAAATTTATTATAAATAAAATTTAAATCAAATATGTCATAAATTTATTTTCATCCTTATAATAGAAATCATTCTAATATTAAAAAAATCATTAATTAAATTAACCACTTATGAAATAACGACAAATGTATAATGCCCTAATTTATTTTTCAGTTGTTTTCCTCATATAAGGTTTCAAAACTTTTGCCCTCAACCTTAGACACTTTTTTATAAAAGATCATTCAAAAATGCCCTTTCAATTTCTCCATAAACAAATTAGTGATATTTATTTTGGGTACATCTCGTTTTTTTTAAATAATCATTTCCAAAAATACTAATTATCTAATCTGGGGCACCATAACTGAAGAAACGGGGGCAAATGCAACCGTTTTAATGATTAACTCTTCAGATTTGACATGTTTTCTTCACCCCGTTTTGAATGAGGCGCCACTGACAGCTGTCAAAATGTAGTAAACAACATGCTGATAACCACCTTCCTGGCGGATCTTAATATCTTTGGGTTAGAAGTTCATGTTTATTTTAAACAGTCTGGGGAGGAGATTCCAACAATCAAAAAAAAAAATCAGGGGTGTGCATTGCACGATCAAAAAAGCTGGGCATAACAACAATTTCTGCGAAATAAATCCAAGTTACTTGTTTATCTATACCTATAAAACTCGATGTCTGTCTGTCTATTCTCTATACAAATCTACACCGTTTATCTAATTCGACTCAAATTTTGCAAACTTACGCTTTAGGACCCGGCGGGTAACACAAGTGACACTTCCCTCCTCCCCTTTCAACTCTTCCCCTCCCCTGATATATTTTCAATGCAAACCTGTACCGTTAGACCGATAGGACTCAAAATTTAAAAACTTATTCTTTAGGACCCGGCGGGTTACATAGGCGACATTTCCCCTTCCTCTTTTAGCTCTTCCCCTCCCCTGATATATTTTCAATGCAAATCTGTACCGTTCGACCGATCGGACTCAAAATTTGCAAACTTATTCTTTAGGATCAGTCGAGTAATACAGGCGACATTTCCCCTTCCCCTTCTAAGCCATCCCCTCCGCACGATATATTTTCTGTACAAATCTACACCGCTTCACCGATTGGACCCTTTTGCATACATATTCTCGGCGGAAAAAATAGGCCATATTTCTTCCCTAAACATCCTGTCCACCCAGCCTTGTTTAAATGGAAACATTGTTTTAATTAGAGGTTTTGAAAAATAATGGAACCTTTGTTTCCCCCCACAAATTTATTTTAACTTAATCCTTTACTCGTGCAACGCCGGGTATGTCAGTCCACCCGCAAATAAATAAAAAAAAACAAAGTTCCCATATTAATATGTTAACAAGAACTACCTGATGGAAGAACAAAACTTATAAATGCAAATATAGCTATTTCGCAAAATTTTTCGTAGCAAGGGACTACCAACCAAACGTAATATTTATGTCTCTCGAGCCGAACTGTGTTTTTAGTGCATGTCTTCACTTGATCGGACGCGTTGCAAATCGGAGCGCTCTTTTGTACAAAATTCAACTGAAGCATATGGTAGAATTTATACTCGGATATCCCAGCCCTTTAAGAATTCTACTACTATAATAAATTTATACAATACATATGTACGGAGCACACTGGAATATGGATCGGTCATTTGGAATCCCCAGTACTTGGTGCATATTAATAGGATTGAAAAAATATTTAATTAGAATTTCTCTTAAAGTTCTTGAGTAAAAGACAGCTGAATCATCCAATACCTTTCCTAAACCCATTGAAACTTGAAGAGAATATTCCAATACAATGTTTTTAATAAAATTTATTTCTGGCAAAATTGTCCATACCTATTACTGGAAAAGATTAGCATCAGGATCCCTAAGTACTCAACACGACAGTCGCATCCTTTTTTAATTCCGAAATATTCATCCGTATTCTGAAAATAACAATGTCTGGATCTTTAAGATCTTTATCCCAACACTTAATAGACGATAATAAAAATTAAAAATGTCCAGAGCGGATTTTGTAATTCTACGGCTCAAATACACTGTATTAAAATATGATATAAGAAAGATTGTTTCTTACAAACGTATTAATTTCTTCATCCACAGCGTCCAGATGAAATATCATGGCTAAACTTGTCATGACCGTGTTCGGCGTTACCGCGTATTCAAATCTTCACATCTTGATTTTTGACAGATATCAATTTACATCTTTCTCCCTCCCTCTATATCTATCTCATGTAGAAACTTACAGAAACAAACACCGATGTAAAGCTATGTCTCGTTTATTTTTAATTTTTATTATCGTCTATTAAGTGTTGGGATAAAGATCTTAAAGATCCAGATATTGTTATTTTCAGAATCGGGCCGATTATATGGGATCGTAGGGGAACACCTTAATTTTACGTTACGGTGTAATACGCAAGTAGGTTTTGTAACGAGCTAGTGAACCACACAAGAATTCATATATTCAATTTGAGTTCAAATACAATCAAGAATGCGATGTTGGGAGAGTGTTGCTTTAAAAGTTATTTGTTTTTATTATTAAGTCCTTAATATTTTTCATATTTCGTTTCTCACTTTCTTGTTTATTGTTTATTTTCCTGCCTCACTGTTGATTAGCTTAGCGTTTTAGGATTTGAAATATATTGTTACAGGAGTCAAGTTCAATTGAGTTCCAGTTAAATAAATTTAAGATTTTATTGTGTTATTGAAATTTTGAACTTGTGAATAATCCATATTAATAAATAAATAAATATATGCGTTCTAATACACTTTGAGAATGATATTATTTTGCATTATCAATTATTATCAATTATTTTAATTTAATTTTATATTTTCAATTATGATATGTATTAATTAATATTTCCTGTTCGCAAGGTAAGTTTGTAGAATTGTATAATCACTTGTACGGAAATAAATTACTTGATTTTGATTCAACTTTTTTTTTGCCTTTGAGATTTGTCGTATCAGAATTTTGTAGGTACGACACAGAATTAAGAATAGCCGCCAGTAAAATACCAACTGGTGACTAATTCCGAAACTTTTGAAGTATTTACCTAATGTTTTTAGTTTTTTGGTTTGTTAAACTCCATAAATGTAATATAAATATTTTAGGACGAATAGGTATTTTTTTTACAAAAATATGCTACTGTAACACTATAGGTACTTCTTTCAGATGAATACAATATATAGTAGCAATTTAGCTTTTTACAATTTAGTGTTTTTACAGCATCGATATTAGCGGTAGTGACGGTATTTCAATCAGTTAAAAAATAACCGTTATTTAAGATTCGTATCTGATTATATCGATCGGAAACTGATTTTTCGCAATTCGCCTTTTGCGCCTTTTGACAGTCGGTACTTTAATCTCAGTTACCATTCATGGATACATCCATATACAAATTTCAAATAACTGTACCATATTTAAACAGTTAAAATAACGAAATAACCCTCACTGATTACGCATAGTTGAAACCCGCTTAAAGACTCGATTGATTTCCGCGTAGATACTTAAAGTTTATCGGAAAAAGTTTTCTCAAATGGACTTGTTTGTGGAGTTGTTTCAAAAACGTATGTTTAAACACGTTCAGGCAAAATGAATTAATGAATGAATAAATGCTTTAAAATGTGATACAACTGAATACCTCCACCATCGCATCAAGGGGTTCCAGGTTCAATTTGTGGTGAGGTCGCAACTCATCTACGTGATTTTCTCGAGCGTCAGGGTGTTTGTGGTGCTTCGCTACAGTAATTTTGTCTCGTTGCAGTGTTAAAATTGATGCAAATTAAAAAAAAATGATAATGAATTTTAAACATTTTTTAATTAAAAATACAATTTGAAAGGCAATTATTAATTCAGTATTCGGCAAATACAACGTTAAATATGAACACCGAATTAGATGCGACCTTAGAATAGCTATATGCGACCCCACACAAGAAGAGAAGTGGCCCGTTCTAAAATGGCGGTGCGCCTCATCTGCTTCCGCTTTTCCAGCCTTCCACTTGCACAGCAGTACCCTCTAGTGGCAGAACATTGATGTTGCCATGTACCTAATAACTTATTATGAAGCCGCCCTGGTTTTTGATTTCAAATAAATAGAGAAAAAAGTAATCCATAAAAACCTTATACTCCCTTTCTTTGTAAAATATAATAACAATTAAAGACGAATTAAAACATATAACATAATACTAAACTTACAGTAATTTAATATATTTCTAAAATGTCAGATGTTTTGAGCTTTGATAAGACACTTCATGCTTTGAAGATTAAATTCTAAAAACATTTGTTTGTCAACTTAGATTTTCGACATTCGTAGTAAAGTACCTATTATTTATACCGACGGAGTAATTCAAATTTAGAAAATATTCCGCGACGTTATCGGGCCGCCGTTGCTAATCAAACTTTTCTAATGATTCCAATTCGAAAAATCCAATAAAATTTCTAAAAATCCGAAATTATGGTATAATTATTTTATTTTTTAACGAAAATTTGATAGATCTTTTTGATCGTCCCCACGAGTCTATTTGCCAAGTTTCAGCTCGATTGGATCACGGGAAATGGGTCAAAAATCGATCCAAAGTTTTTTTACGGCAAGCTGGCAAGCAAGCAAGCAGACGCCACGAGTTAATATAAAGGGAGTAAAAAAGTCACCCATAAAAACCAAGTTTTTGTTATACATACTTCCTTTCTCATTTACTTGTGGTAACTGGTTTGACGCTTAACCTATGAGTTGGGCTCGTTGAGATGCGACGCTACGAAAGGGATAAAAAATTTCGAAAAATCCATAATTATTATTTTATCAACTTTCGCGTCTACCAGATGCATTGGAATCTCTTCATGCCTTCATACAAATTGTATGGAAAAACCATTAAAAATTTGAAAAATCCAAAATTATACTATTATTATTAATTTTTTTAATGAAAAATTGATAGATATTTTTGATCATCGCCACGAGTCTGCTTGCAAAGTTTCAGCTCGATTGGATTACGGGTAAAGGTTCAAAAATCGATCCAAAGTTTTTTCGACGGCAAACCGGCTAGCAAGCAAGCAGACGCTACGAGTTAATATAAAGGGAGTGAAAATAGTTTCCCGGCATGAAAAAGTTACAGTTTTATATCCCGGTGGAACCAAATATTATTATAATAACATTGTTTTAATATATTCAATAACACATTCTTATTGTGAAGTTACATTTTTTTCAGAACAAAGTTCTGTGAAATTTAAAACCAAATTAATTAATCAATAAGAAAGACATAAATCAAATCCACGAAAAAATATTTGGCTGCTACCGGGATTCGAACCACGGATCTCCTCCTTTCCGGAGCAGGCGCGTTATTCATTTACGCTATGGAAGCCTTGTATATTTCCGTGAATATATCGACCTTATCTGTAAGTCTAATTTTTTATTGATTGATTAACATTTATTATCCATTTTTGGAGCAATCCACTTTTTTGATACGGCAATCACAAATTACTTTGCGATCTTGCCGCCAGATGGACGCCAGAATTAACCTTTTAATTCATTTTAATTTTTTGGACGCATTTGATACAACATACATATATTATATTCAAGAACACATTCTTATTGTGAAGTTGCAATTATATTATATTATATTATATTCAAGAACACATCCTTATTGTGAAGTTGTAATTGGATAACGCGCCTGCCCCAGAAAGGAGGAGACCAACGGTTCGAATCCCGGTAGCAGCCAAATATTTTTTCGTGGATTTGATTTTTATGTATGTCTTTCTAATTGATTAATTAATTTGGTTTTATATAATATTGATTTTAGTGTTAGGATTCAATACATCGATTTATATGTTGATATACCTGCATTGTTATTAACAATATTATAAAAATAGAATTTTAATACTTAAATTTAGCTAATTTTAATTAATTTATTTTTTAGAAAAAAGTTACGCCTGGCGAAGTTTGTTTCAACTAAAATTCATTGTAAAATTCATGTAGCACCTACCAAGAAATGAAGAGGCTGGCAGGTGAAGAGTGGAGAAAGCGAGTGCTTGTTGCAGACCAATCCTAGGATTGCAACCAAAAAAAATTCATTCGTTAGCAGTGCAGTGATTTGTATGCCAACCTGTCATGTACTTATGCCTTTGTTACAGATGGAATATGGAATATGGAATAAAGATGATGGAATATGGAGGAACAAGGAATAAAGAAATGGTCGTGTCTCGAGTACCTACGTATCTACGTGGTACTAGGATGATTTGGGCATGTGTGAATACAAGTACATGTTATTTGTTGTGACATTACGATATGAACCGTACGTCAATTGTTAAATAGCTATCGTGTTGATTAAGTTGGTCAATAAGGAAGCTAAATGCACGGGCAATAGGCAATGGCGGCGAACGGTTTATGTTACGAGGTACAATAATGAAAGCCGTCTTTATCGTTTTTCTCCTCTCTTTAAGAAGACATCGGGGGGCCCGGCAAACTGTTTCGTCACAAATGGCCGGTAGGTACCTAATATTGCAGCGCAAGACTAAGTAAGACTGAAGTTCCAAAAACTGTAAGCATTGTCCCAACAATTTGTATTTTATTTCTAGGGCTGCCAGGGCCATCATTAATTTGGCGTTAGACCCGATTCAGACTTTACTTTTACTTCCCAGTTGCGTTGGTTAACATTCCCGGTGGTCATCTGCGATCAGATCAGATTTCAGGCGCCAACTCCAATTATATGGGACCAATATTTTGTTTGTTCTAGGTCTTTACATTCGACATAATTGCGAAAACTCCAGATGCTTTACGTAATGCCTTCATAAATCTTAAAAGTTCTGCCAAAAACATGGGTCTCATAGTAAACCAGCAGAAGACCAAATACATGGCCGTAGGATGCACCCGACGAATCCCAACTCTCTCGTGTGGAAGTCAAAAGTTTGAAACGGTACCAAGATTTACATACCTAGAATCCCTGATAACAAGCAACAATAATACTACAGAGCAGATCCAGAAGCGCATAGTGAGCGCAAATCGCTGCTTTTTCCACCTATAAAAGCAGATAAAATCTAGACTGCTGTCCAGAAACACCAAGATATTAGTGTACAAAACGCTTATTAGGCCAGTGCTAACGTACGCAGCTGAGACGTGGGTACTAACTAATGAGCGAGCACTGGATGTTTTTGAAAGGAAAATTTTGAAGCGTACGTAAACTGGGGTGAATAGGGACGAAATCGAACTTTGCACATCAATTTCTTAATAATGCAATACAATATGACATTGCTAGGGCAATACAAATATGTCCGGTTGGTTAGACAATAAGAGAAAATAGAAAAAAATCTAAAAGCAAGATAATAATTTATGTTTTTTTAGCAAAATCTATGTTGTCCCTATTCAGGCTTGAACTGGGGTGAATAGGAACGTGACCGGGGCGAATAGGGAAAAAGGACTAGGGTTGTCAAAAATTAACACGAGTATTAACGAAATAAATATATTATTTCTTATTATTTATAGGAAATTCAATTACCAATGTACCTATTTATATAAATAATTAACGAAAAAAATTTACCCATCTTATTGACATAAAATCAATGTCTTAATAGCGAGATATATAATTATCAAAACCATTTTTTTTGGCATTACGATCAAGATAGACTTATTATCATTTTCATTATATGCTTGGCTTTGATTTATTCAAGGAATATAAACACCGATTAGAAATAACAAAAATATCGCTTCTAACACGAAATAAAATTCTTGTAATAAAAATATTATTCAAGGAATATAAACACCGATTAGAAATAACAAAAATATCGCGTCTAACACGAAATAAAAGTCTTGTTATAAAAATATATGGTGGTCTAAGTTTGCAACAAAATTAAATAATAAAATAATATTTAAAACATCAAGAATCAGCGAATTCTGTAAGTGCGTCGAGTGGTCGAAGTCGAAAATACAGCATGAGAATTTGCGAGTTCTCTGTCGAATCCTCACAGTGAACTAACTCACTTTGGCGCGCTTACAAAATAGTACCCCTGATATCTATCCTATGACGTTTTTAGCATACGAGATCAAGAATTGTTATTATGCTATATTATACAAAATTAAATTATTTATATAGGTAATCAAGAAACATAACAATAAAGATAAATAATAATATCGATCCTTATACAAAATAAAGTTCGTAATAAAAATAATAAGTTATTGTCTGAAATTATAACAAAATAAAGTATGTTTACTAAAATTATATAAAATAGTGAAAAGCAAGATTAACAACAATAAGTTTTACACATCACCGTCCATAAGATCACGCAATATGTCGTCGTCTTCAGTGTAATATTTTTTTTTATTAAATTTTGTTTTTGTATTAATCGAATCTTTCAATGCTACTCTCTTCATTTTCATATTATAAATATTCACTTTTTCTTTGGTACCATCTAAGATTTCATCTGATATTATTTTTATTTTTTTTGTAATTTCCTTATGTTCTATTTTTTCTTGCGCTGAAATTATTTCGCCTGTATTTTTTAAATCTCTTTTAAATCTATTTTTCATTGCTAATTTAATATCTGTTTCATAAGGTATTTCCACAAATTCTTGCACGCAAATATTATCGTCGAACACTATAGGCAGTTTTTCAATGTCGTATTTTTCAGTGTGATTTATATCTGAGAAATCGTTCAGATTGACAGAATCAAGAATATGTTTATGATCTGCACCTTCGGTTTCTATTTTTGATTCACTTTCCTGGTTTTGTAAAATTCTTGCTTTACTATTTACTTCATATGGCTTTTTAAAAATATGTTTATTTGGCGTTGTGGCACTAACTAAAGTACTTGTGTTTATGGTCATTGATTTTGATTCAATTTTTTTTTTCTGTCTTCCTGTATTTGTCTACCAATAATAGTGGTCCTGTGTTGAATATTTTCTTCAAATGCTGAGTTAAATTTAAAGTCTTTTTTTTTCTGGCTTTTAATCGAATCGTCTAAATGACTTTTTGAAAATCGGGTTTCAAGTGTAACTCTATCCCTCGCAGATTATGCTTCGAATTCTTTTTTTCTTTCTTCTGGGATGAGTTTTGCAATCATATGTTGAGGTTTAGTGTTTTTTGTTAATTTTGATTGGATCTCATTATTTTCCTGGTGATATTCTAAATCATTGTTGGTTCTAAGTGTGATTATTTCCGAATCAACTTTATTAGATGCATTACTCTTACAGCTACTTTGTTCATGGTTGAACTCTATGTCAGAAATACAGTATTCGTCGATTTCGGTGCACACGCTTTGACCTGACTTGACGTCGATTTTCTTTCTTTTATTAGATGTTATTGACATGTTGCCAGTACCATATCGCATTTCTTTTAAAATATCTAAAACAGTATGTCCTATAACATCACTATCAATATTGTGTTCATCGTGTCTTTTTTGTCCAGGTAATCTCTCTAACACTTTATTTTTATTTAAAGGGTTTATGCCACTCTTCATGAAACCTGCTAATATATTTGTCGAGGCTTGGAATTCTATGTGACACAGTAATTTTTTTAATAATTTTGGAAAGACGCTTTTCGGTATCGTGGGTAAATTGCGGCCTTCCGTTTTTTTCCATGTAAATAGAATTTCTCTCCAGGCGCCTTTCGTGGGCCTGAAGAAGGCAACATCTAGAGGTTGAGTAATATGAGTAGAGTTAGCCGGAAGGAAAACAAAATAAACGTTTTGTTCTTTACATTCTTTGATCAGATCAAGAGACAAATGTGATGAAAGGTTATCACCAATGAGGATTTTTTTCCATCCTTTTCTTTGAAAAATGGGAGTGCAACTGTGTGGACCCAGTCCTAAAATGTTTTGCCATCGAACCACCCCGATGTGGTACAGTTATACCGGCATCCCTTTGGACCATTTTGAACCCATGATTCATATAAGTTTTTAGCTTTATATACCACATAGCATGGTAGTAATGTCCCATCAGCCGACGCTGCTATCATCAATGACGTTGACCCTTTGCTATGATTCATGATTCTTTCCGGGTATTTCGCCCCTCTTTTTGTTAAAATTTTTCTCCTTCCCGGGTCATCGGAAAGGTTAGTCTCGTCATAATTTATTTTATTTTGCAGTGGTACGCCTTCCAATGACTTTTCTAATTGCTGAAAATATTCTTCAATTATTTCTGGTGAAACATTTGCGCGCGATCGTTTTATATTTTGACTCATGCGAAGAGAAATTTTTTCTCTATTTCTTCGGAGGAAACATTTTACAAAGTCGGGGCCTGGCATATTGTCTTTAAATCTTTTTATATCTACACCGATTCTGTCTAAGTATCCTTTAACTAAGACTCGAAGGTCAAAGGTGTCTAAGGGGTATCCCCATTCAGAACAATGGTTCAAATATTGTATTATGTGTTCCTCTTCTTCTACAGATAAAACTGTTTGCCCTCCGTGGGTTTTCATAATCCTCGTATTGTGCCTGTGCAGCACAGATTTAGGAATATCATATTTTTTACTTATTTCAGCAAATGACATATGTGTTGTTTCATATTCTCTGAGCGCAGCACTTAAAGTCAAATCATTATATTTTTTATACTGCCTCTGACCACTGGGTTTGTATGTCCTAGGCATATCTAAACAAAACATACATATTTATATTTAATTAAAATACAACATAAATTATATACAAACATATATAAATTTTTTGCAAAAATGTGTGTTTGTACGGGTAGGTACTAGGTACTATCTATCTACGAACATGTTTTCTAGAAATCAATCAAATTTTTAAAAAAATAATTGTCATAAAAATAACTAATTTTATAGCTCGTGGTCAGGATGCGTAGTCAGTGACAACCCTATCCCAATACAAACCTTACCGTTTCAAGTCCCCCCACATTCGTCCCTATTTACCAATAACACCGTTCCTATTAACCCCTGAGGCCATCCCTATTCACCCCGTTACCGTGTCTATTAACCTCAAAACTCAATCAAAATTACAGAGCTCAATATAATTAGTTTTACAAAGTAAATACATAATATCTTGACTTACTTGTATTTGTGCAGCTTCAGCAATAGATAACAATCACTCAAAAACCACGCCCAAGACGAAAATACTTTTTATTTTTCAGTTCACGGAAAGTTTCTGGGGACACCAAACATCCAAGTACGCAGACCGTTTTTCAAAATAATATTTAAATCATTTAGCTCAACTTTTCAATTAATCCAGTGCTGCCACGTTATTATTAAATATTCTACTATTTAGTAAAACAGTTCACCACCAGTTTGGGTATAGTTTTATTTATTTATTCTATTACAAATCTCGTTCCCGCTTTCGTCCCTATTCAGACCCGGATCCCTATTCACCCCGTTTTACGTATCTTCGGACCGGTTCTAGTAAATGGACTTTGGCCCAGACGTTACAACAATGAGCTCTTTACTCTGTTTAAGGAACCAAACGTCACAAAATTTATAAAACTGGGAAGACTTCGGTGGCTGGGTCATGTGGAGAGAATGTCCGAGCATCAAGCACCAAAGTCCCTGCTGAACTCAAGGCCAATAGGGCGAAGGAGCTTAGGAAGGCCAAAATTAAGATGGAGTGACAACGTCCTCAAAGACATCTCTGCCTTAGAGCTTCGGAACTGGAGAGAGCTGGCACTAAACCAAGATGAGTGGAGGAATATTATAGAGGAGGCCAAGACCCACCAAGGGTTGTAGTGCCAAGAGTGATGATGATGATGATGTTGATGATTTAGGTCTTTTCATATAAGCTTGCAATTGAGTTAGTGTGGGTAAGGAGGTCCTTGTACCTCAGGACAACCATAATACAAACAAAATATTACCGGGCGAAAGTATTTGTAGCGCCATCTAGTATTTCTCTCCGTATAAAATATGAAAGGTCATAAGTAAAGTCGGTCATTTTGATTCCCATCAGCGATTAGTGAAGGACGGTGTTTTTGAACGTACAAACTATTTTTAATTACCCGTTGTGATATTCGATTTTGTGCATTTGTTTTATGATAAATGATTGAATTAAGTTTTAGTTAATAAGTATAGGTACGCATCTATAATACCGTATTTTAACGGAAATCATATCATTTTAATGTCTTTAATTTTCACATGTAATTTAAGTCATCAAGGCAGGAATTTGTACCTCACGGCACATATATTTTCGTACCTTGGGACTGTCCCATGGTACAAGCCAAGCATTTGCAAGGCGAAGTCTACAATTTTTTGAAGTAATTTTTTTGTTATTTACTTTTCAGTGACACTGTAACGATATTGGCCTATTCAAATAGACATTGCTGAAAAATTATACGAAAATATCTATCTGCTAAAGTTTATAATAAAGAGAAGCTTCACAACCCGTTAAACATTCTGTGATTATATGTTTGCCGAGTAAGTAGGTGCGGACAAGCTTTATTGTTCGTGAAACGTAGAGGTATGCCGTGTGACGCGTGCTTTACCTTTATCTTAACTGAAACGGACGAATCACGAGACGCGGGCGTTCGCCGTGAATCTGACCAATGAGAATGGTTCTGAGAGTAAAGGGCCCTGTACACATTGGCCCAACCTCGGCAGAGCCAACGTCTCGGCCAACCTCGCAAAATGGCGGACAGTGATTACACATTAGCCAACGTATCGGCCAACCTCGCTTTGGCTAGAGCGACAGGGGCGCACTGGCACTCTTGGGGGCCCTCGGCGAGAACTAGTGAAGAGGCCCCTGCATTTTATGGAGATGTGCAATATCAAAGTTTGCATTTCTTTATAAAGTTGAACTGTCATGAACTATCATCATTACAGTAACTTATGTAGATTACGAAAAATTTATTCGCTTTAATACAAGTCGAATAAAATGATAAAAACCTTGCGAAAATTGGAAAAAGTTTTTTTTACAAGGTTTTTATCGTTTTATTTAAGTTTTATTGAAACAAATAAATTTTTCATAATCGATAAAAGTTACTGTAATGATAGTTCAACTTTTTGCAAAAAATAAGTCAGAAATATTGAAAAAAAATGCAATCTTTGATACTGCATATCTCCATAACTATTGATATTAGGTCATGATTGTTTGAACATTTAACATAGGCAGGAATCTATCGGCCATCTTATAATTTTCACATACATTGATTGAGCTACTTAACGTGGGTCAGGGGGCTATGTGCAAGCAATTTCAAATACGTGGCTTCAAAGCCGTAGCTGCAAGTAGGCCTATTTTATATCTATATCAAAGGTATAAGTTAAATATGTAATTGACAAATACTATGTATACTGGAAATAATCACGCTATTTATTCAAGGATTAATATTAAGCTCTTTAAAACATTAATTTATCCTTTAGTACCTGCACTAAACCATCATTTTTTTCTTAAGTTCATCGATAATGAAAATTAAATTGCCACTTCATCGATAATTAAATTCTTACTTAAATTAATACTTAATTATATTTATAAACAAAAGATTAGACATTAACTCCTGATTCAAAGTTGATCTAAGCCTATTTTTTATTTTGAAAAGATTTGCTCAAAAGTAACAAGGAAGAGTTATTTTCTGGTTTGTGTCTTCTGGCCGATGTTTCGGATCCCATTGCAGGGTCCATCATCAGGGCTGATGTGTATACGGCATAGTACCCCAGAAGACACAAATCAGAAGATTCTGAGTGGCCGTGGAAACCTAAGAACATTCTTAGGGATTGGTTAATATAAACTTATAAGCTATGTAAAGATTAGTAAAGAGCCCTGATTGAGATAATTTGGAAACAACACAAATAGCGCACGCTATACATCTAAAAGCCTTTTTCTCACTAAATAGTGAACATAATTCTTTTCTTGCAATTCTAATTTATAATCCTCACTCTTTTCTACATCATGATTCAGCTTTGGCTTATCTTGTTCATTTTTGTCATTTTCATCCCATTCAGTCTTTGTGAAAGTCTCATATTGGTCTACAAACTGCTTCAGCTCAATTACTAAATAACTTCTGTCAACTTTAGACAGTTTAGCAATACAACATAGAACTTCGCACGGCAAAATATCAACTTTTGTGATTTCTTGAAATTTTTTGGGGTCCAGCCAGGAACAGTCCATTAAAAGGTGGTACCAAAGTATAAACGGTAACCCGGGATTTATTTCTGAAGCTTTCGATGCTCTTAGATTAAAATCTTCTTCCACGAATATAAAATTGTTGCGAACTTAGCGCTCGATGAAATGGCTATCAGAAAGCACATCGAATATGACGGAGAAAATTATTACGGGTACGTAGATATGGGTACCGATATCAACGATGATGATCTTGCGGTAGCAAAAGATGCTTGAGTGTTTTTTTTTGACTGCCATAAATTCGAATTTCAAACTCCCATTAGCATATTTTAAGTGGAAGGAACTAACGGTCAATAGCGTGCATCTTTGATAAATCGATGTTTAGAAAAAGTTCATGCAGCTGGCGTAGAAGTAGTTTCATTAACTTTTAATGGCTGTCCCGTTAACATATCAATGGCAAAAATTCTAGGATGCTCATTTGACTATGATAATTTAAAGCCAACTTTTAAGCATCCATCTACAAAACAAGAAATTGTAATTTCTTTGGACGCATATCATATGTTAAAATTAATAAGAAATTGTTTTTAGAGTAAAAAAGTTATCATAGAAAACGAAAATAATGAAATCAATTGGAATTCTCTGAAAAAGTAAACTCTCTTTAAGAAAAAGAAAACATGCATTTCGGTAACAAATTGCGGCGGCAACATATTAAATGTCATAATCAAAAATTAAATTAAAGTATGCAAGTCGATTATTTAGTAATAGTGTTTGACCTCAATGTCCGGCTCGAGGACCAAAATGTTTCTACCAAATCCGGGCCAGACGAAATATGTTCAATCCTCAGACTAACATTTCTCTTCCCGAGATCGGCTTTGAAAATTACTAAATTCACCGATTCTAAAATTCGCGCGAGAAAATTAAAACAATTTTATAATATAGATCAGGTTTAAAAAAGGACAATTACACGAAAACTGGCTTTATCAAAGAATACACGAGTATCAAAAGACATAGCCACGACAAAGTATTGCGTTGAAAGAGTCAGCCAATTCATCGATAATTTTCCTTTTATACCTGTCACTTCATTTATTTAAAACAAACATCAGAACTCCCTAGTTACATTTTTTCACGTTCTATGTTTTTAAATTATCTTGATAATAATATATCGAGTACTTGCTCGTTAAAAATAAATAAAACACATTCTTTATTAATTCAAACAAATATTCATATAAAATCAATTCAAATTCATAAGACATTTTTTTTATATAAACACTGCCAAATTGTTAAATGTATATTTTGGTGACGAAACAAATAGTGTAGCGCCATGATTGCTTTAAGAAACCAATTTGTGTTGAAAATAAAGATTAAATTTTTTTATTTTTTAGATATAGCCAAAAATTATTATCATGCAAATTATCAACCGTTTTTTTTTTTGGATATTTAGATTTTTTGTATTTTATGTAAGTAGATTTGTTTTAAAAATAAAATTATGATTGTTTAAAAATAAAAATTAATGAAAAATTATAAATTATAAAAAAATACAAACATTAATGCCTTTTATGGCGGTCATAACGTATTTCTTCTAAATAACCCGTTATTCCACTATTATATAATAAATGTATAAACATCACTATTAAAGATAACAAATATTATTGTATAAAATACATTAACGTACTAAATAGCTACGTAAATACTAACATAATAATTTATTTATTTGATGCACTAGGTAGTCTAGTGGTCACGACGTTTGGTCTGCAGATTTTTGGTTCAAGCCTTGTTTCAGAACGCTAGCAAGTTTTTTCATATCCCAGGTACATATTATTTATTTATAATTCAATGATTTATATAACATTTAAATAAATTTCGCATCTACGATTATAATAAGTAATTTCAGCAGTACTTTCTCATTAAAAATAACACCGTTTTTTTTCTATAAAACATTAACATTCATTAAACAAATACAGTTTGACAGAGTACGGCCCTGTTTCATCGTTTACGCCTATTTCTCCCACCGTGCGACCCAAAACAGTGTTTTTTGTATCACTTTTTTTGGCGATGGATTACGTATGCTATTCGACTTTATACGTGTATACATATATATATATATCTATATTATAAATACGCTGATTTCACTTTGTATACAATAACATTGCCACGGTTTTCGGTGTGATGTGTGGCGCAGCGGATAACGCGTCTGACTGCGGATCTGAAGATTCTAGGTTCGAATCCTAGCAGGATCGAATTTTTTTTTTACGGTCGAGAATATTTTGTTTTTGAAATTTTAATTACATTTTTATATAAATACTGAATAAATACTTTATCTTCATTATATCTAAACTACCCGTAATTAAAATTGGAAATTTGCCAGATACAATTAGCAGCGAAGCGGCTGACGTAATAACATATTACCAACAATAATAATAAAATCATTTTCTGCTAGTGGATACATTTTTTACGCATTTTTTTCCTTTTGTACGTAATTTTTTACGTTAATTTATTTAATTTTTTTAACGTAATTTTTTTTCTTTTTTTCCCTAGAAATTTTTAGATAATTTTTTCCATTCTCTTTTTTACGTAAAAATTTTTATATAATTTTTTTCTTTTCGTTTTTTGCCGTTTAGTACATTTTTCATATAAATAATGGAGATATACTAATAAAAACATTGCCGTTTATCTGTAAAGTCTGCCTAGTAATTATTTAAAATATTTTTTATAAATCTAGTCTGTGCAATTATTTTTTAAAACAGTTTTATTCGTTTATCTCAGAATGTACTAAAACGTCACATAAGATTAATTATATATACAGCGACGAAATATTCTTATTATTCATATTAGTATCTTTTATTCTTATATATGTATTGCTTTGAATTTATTATTATATATGTAGTGCTTTGAACGCAATAGTTTTTAATAGAAATATGTATACTGAGGCAAAACTAGTGGTAAGTAATGGAATTCTGATACCGTCACTGATGTATGGAAGTGAAGCCTGGAGCTGGCAGAAGAGGAACGAAAGTAAATAGAATACAGTGAAGATGGGATCCGTCAGACATAGGTGTGGCAAATCCATTTATGATAGAGTAAAGAATGCAGATATTAGAAATGAATGTAAAGCTAAACTTAGCATGAATAATAGAATTAAAAAAGGATCGCTCAGATTATTTGGGCATGTTAAGCGAATGAATGAGGAAAGAATCGTAAGAAAGATATATGTGCTATGTATAGAAAGATATTATGTAGATGGCGCCAGAAAGACAGGACCGCGGAATACGTGGCATGACCAGATTAACCAGATACTGAAAGATGGTCCCGTT